>PVHX01006750.1:0-97672 GCA_004024805.1 Geosciurus inauris
TTGTGTTCTGATCCCTAAAACATTGTAAGATTTTCCCCAATGTATTGTTCCAAGTCTTTCTTCCTTGCCAGCCCTCTATGAGGATAGAGAAAGTATCTATATTCCCCAAGCACCCAACACAATATTTAGTTTAAAATATAAATGTGTTTATAATATAAAATATAAAATAAATGTGTGCTATATAAATGTGTTAAAGTAAAGCTGAGTTAAATGTGTCCTAATGCCCACAGAGAGAGAAAGGTTGTATCTGAGGTCCCTAAGTGCTTGCTCATGGCATTGGATGCTGGCAGAAATGTGTGACTTACATAATATTAAGAATAATACTTGACTGTTTTTTATCAGTACATTTAAATCACTTCCCATTGGTCAACAAATATTGGAGTGCCCCTGAGAGTCTTAAAAATGTGCATGGTCTCTTTACTCTGGGTTGGCAGACACCAAACAATTAATTAAAACTGCATTCATTAAGGAGAAGTATTAAAGGAATGTATGACATTCTGGCAGGAAGGAAGAGTTCAATGCTTGTCGTAACGTTATATATTCTCAGTTAGTTAATTTCAGCAAGATTGCCTGTGACTACGGTCCAAAGTGGCTGGGTGGCAATGCAGATGCAAGATCAGGCTGGAGAGCGGGGAGGGAAGGCAGCTATGTAAATGGAATCTTCAGATCAAAACCAAGGCTTTGTGTGGGATGAGATGCATCCTTCACAAGCTCACCTGTGCACTATACTCCCAATGCCCAGGCTGCCCCAGACTCTAACCTGGCTCTTTGGTTTGCCCACACAGGTCATTTCCATCTTCAGCTCAAGCTCAGGGAGGTCCTATAGGTTAATTTTAGTCCCATTCAAACCCCTCCAGCACTAACATTTTGAAGAAAAAATTTTCCCCAATTCTCTAATCAGGGTATCAAGACTCCCTCTTCCCATGTGAGATTACTTGGATTGGGTATTAGATCTGGACCTTTATCCTACATGTATATAGAAGGCCTAGTGCAGCTTTTTTTCAGGTCATTGCCCTTTATCTCCTCACACCAAACTGGACAATAAGAACTAATACTGCAGCCAGGCACAGTGGTGCACGCCTGTAATCCCAGCACTTAGGGAGGATGAGACAGGAGGATCACGAGTTCAAAGCCAGCCTCAGCAACAGCGAGGGGCTAAGCAACTCAGTGAGACCCTGTCTCTACATAAAACACAAAATAGGTCTGGGAATGCGGCTCAGTGGTCGAGTGCCCCTGAGTTCAATCCCTGGTACAAAACAAAAAACAAAAAAAAAAAAACAGAACTAATACTGCTGGGCTGAGCCCAGCCCTCCAGAATAATACCAACAGGTTCTCTTCATTGATTCACCACTCAACATAGTCCAGGGTACCACCCTTCACTCGGCTTCTGCCCTGCCATGTCTAGGCAGGAGAATGAAGGAATTAGAGAAGGCAGGCTTGGAGCTATAATGCCTCTGTGAACATTTCCCTGGATAACATCTCTGCTCTCCCAGTCACTAGTTCTGCAACTTTGAGCAAGATGCTGAACCCTTTGGAACCTCTTGGAATCTCAGTTTAGTCATCACTGTAAAGGATATTCAAAACTGCCTCGGTGTTCTTCTTAGAGGCATATCCTTCCAGCACCTCCAAATATAATACAAACTCAATGCATTTGAAGCTAAACACACACACACACACACACACACACACACACACACACACACAAAACCTTCCTTCTTCTGTCTTCTGGACAGTGCCTTCCCAACACCATATGAAAACATCTTTACTCAGTCTCCCAAGTTGGAGATAGAGGCTGCCCATGAGCATATCCTCCTGCTCCTCCTGGATCTCCCACCTCACTCCACCTCCACATTCAATCAATTACAAAGACCCTTTGTAGTGCTCCAGGAATCTGCCACAGCACCCTTCCAGAAGTGACTATTCATACCTACAGCCTGAACAACTTTGCTGACCTTTGCACCTGATGACTCCCCATTCTCAGTTTCTCCTTTGTACTAGGACAAGAAGACTCTCCCTCAACATCACTTCTCACATTCCACCATCTTTCCCAGAAATCCTGCATACTTGCCCAACTGCTTAAAATACACATTTCTTAGATGCTCCCCAATCTCATGGCTTAAGCTCCCCAAAACACTCTACATCATCCAAATGGCTGTCCCCCTCAAAATACATACATGCCACTTCACTAAAAGCTTCCTCACAAGCTCTTTAAACCCCACTGGTCATTCAGGTCCCAGCTTCCCTATGGGATCTTCCCCAGCAAATCACCCTGGGGTGACCTCCTCTTCCCTGTTTCATTACAAGTCCAGATTTATCCTTTCCAGAGAACAAGTACCCTGTCTTCTCAACTCAGTCCCTCCATACCCCTCAGTGTTCCCAATCTTGTACTCTCCCGATTTCCCATCCTGATGATTAAAGGACTTTTTCTCAAGCCAGATAATTGTAGAAATGACCACTACTCACATTTATCAGGCCCTAATTATTTGTCAGGTACTGTGCTCAATACTTTACGTCGATCAGTACAGGCACTCCTCATTCACCCTGGTGAAACAGGTTCTCTTCACTGATTCACCACTCAACATACATTTGATTATATTTTAATAGGGAAGAGAGCAGAAAATCAATATGTACAAAGATATATATGTGTATATATCTACATAGTATACATATAATATTGCATACCATAAGGAGATAGGGATTTTTTTAAAGGTATAGAAAAGCTATGAAGGAAAGGAAAACAGGGCAAGGGAACAGAGATGCAGAATGGGTTTCATATTGGATGACATCATAAGAGAAGGAACATTTTAATGAAGACCTGAATGAAGTGAGGAAGCAAGCCAATAGTGTATGGGGGCAAGAACTGTCCAGGCACACACACACAAACTAAGCTACAGAGAGGTCTTGTGACTTCCCAGGGTCATGCAGTGCCAGACATGGTGTCCGAATCCCAGTTCTGACTTCAGAGTGTTATCCTTAGACACCATTCCTCTCTTTTGCCAATGTCCTGAAGCAGATCACTCTGTTAACCAGTTCTGGACTTTTGAAACTTTTTTATTCCCCATTATCCAACAAGTATGAGCTTTTTATATACCAGGCACTGACCTCAGTAACACTCATCTCTCCAATTTTTTCCCTGGTTTTAACATGTTTCTGGTTTCACATCCATCTCCCACTCTTATTCCTCACAGTTCCAACTCTAAATTCTCTTAACCAATGATAACTTTAATTATCATTATCTTTTTGCAACTGGTTCCCAAATTCAGGTCCCCAGTTTATTTGAGGCTGGCTTGTCAGGAGCAAGACTGTGCCTCATTCATCTCTCTGTTCCTGACATCCATCACAGTGCTAGATGCTTAACCAATGTGTGCTTCTCTGAAATGAATTAAACTTGAACTCTACATTTCCAATTGCCTGAGGGACAGTTTGACCTGGATATTTTCCCAGCACTTCTAAATCAATATTCCTAAAAAGGAACACATTACTTTGTCCTCCCAAACCTGTTCTTCCTTCTGGGTTCCTTGCTTCTCATCATGTACCAGGTACCCAAGTCACCATCATCCCTTTATCCTCCCAGCCAACTCACTTATCCATTCCCTCTGCTTGCCTGTGTTCAAACACTTGCCTTCTCTTGCCTAGACTAATGCAAGTCTCCTAAAGACATCACTGCCAACGATGCATCCTACACAGCTATGCAAAATTAATGCTTCACATTCTGTCCCTCTTTGTGAAATTCAGCTGACTCCTTACTTTGTACAGAATCAAATCTCAGTACTTTTTCCAACCCATAGAGCCGAGTACCCACTGGACATCTTTGCCACTCTAATGTCCCAGAAAGCCTTAAGTATTTTAGATCCAAAATCAGTTTCATTTTCTTTCAACTAAACCTCCTGTATTTCCCATCTTGCTAAATTTATGCCACTCGCTGGAAATCCAGCAGCTATTCCAGGATCCTCCTTCCTCCTCCACCCTTATGACACCCTATCATCTGATCACCCATCAATCTGACAGGTCTCATCTTCTTTTCGTCTCATTGTACTCTTTGTTCTCCACCACACGACCATGGCCTTACTATGTCCTTTAATACATCCCACCTGTGTTTACTACCACAGCAGGTCCACCTGCCTGACATTCCACCCTCTTTCTGTCCATTTGCAGTCATGTTCCCAGTTGCCAAAGTTCATGCTCCGCTCTTGACTGAAATTCATCAGAAGTTCCCCAGTGCCAAGCCCTCACTCTCCAGAAGCCCTCCAGCTTGCCCCTCTGTTCCCTTCTGCTCCACACCTTCACAGCACCAGCTGGGACTTCTCAGGGTTGCCTGCTTGTACCACCTTGTGCCCCTGGCCCAGGCTTAGAACATAGCTCTCCCTGTCTGAAACATCCATCATCCCATGCCATCTTTCACTGGAAAATTCATCCCCATCCACCAGTCCCATCCAGTCCAGGGAGTTTTCCTCAACCCTGTCCAGCCTGCATGATGTGACTGACTGACATCCATTTTCAAAGCACTCTGTGCATGGTACTATCATGGGGATTTTTATGTTCAAATTCCTATTTCATATGTCTGTCTCTTTAATTGTATTGGGGTGTTCCACGGGATACTTTTCATCACTGTGTTCTAGAACTTTGAGCAGAACTTAGCAATAGAATATGTTTTATGAAAGAATAAACTGGCCCAAACTTGGAGAAGTGCCTAATGATATGAGGGAGTAGTAATATTATATAATAACAGATTCCTGCTATTTTTCTATATAAGGTTTATTTTTTTATATGTGATTCTGTAAGACCAGTGTCACTAAATAACAGACCATTTAGTCATGGAAGTTCTCTGTGCTTCTTTGGCTTATTATTTCACAAAAGCTAAAGATGGCAGCTAAAGATAACCTTCATTAAGGGTACACAACTGGATACTAGGCAGGTGTTTAACACATCTTTGAAGATGAAGTAAACTAACATGCTCTGTATCATTAGTTACACAGTGCAGATGAAGTGGAATTCTGGGATGGAGAAGGAAGATAGGATTTAAAACTTTAATTCCTACACTCTAAACCACTCACTTGCCTCTTTATATGTTCAAATGTTTACTAGCACAGTATTTCTCATATAGTACATAATTTATAAATGTGTTTTGAATGAATGATTGCTGAATAACATCCCCAAAAATATTCTAAAGACTATCAGAACACAAATTGCCTAAGGCTGAAGTTACAACTGTCACTGTGATGTGAAATTCTATTCTAATGATATTTATGAAAAACCACAATCTCACATCCAAAGATTCCAGAATAAATCGAACTGTGTTAAAACTGCGATGTTTCTTAACAATTCATTTCTTTTTTTTTTTTAATTTTTTTTTTTTTAGTTGTAGATGGACACAATGTATTTTATTGGTTTGTATGTGGTGCTGAGGATGGAACTCAGGGCCTCACGCATGCGAGGCAAGCGCTCTACCGCTGAGCTACAATCCCAGCCCCTTAACAATTCATTTCTATAGTGCAATCTTCTTAGAGCAGTGTTTGTAGATTTTTTACTATTGATGTTTATTCTGAGAAATGGAAAAAACAGTTTTGAAAGTATTAGTTTTTAACGACTAATTTTCATTTGGAAGCTACATCCACAACTTTAATTTAACCATGAGGATTTATGAGGATTAGCAAAAAATTCTGTACTTAAAAGTACATCAAAAGTGCTAGTATTTATTGCCTTCCAGCTTCAGGGTTTAGATGGGCGGTCCTTCTTAAAAACTATATTACTAAGATATGTATCCATTAAACATGGGATTCATTTTATAAACCCAGAGCAGGAGAATCTCCTCATTCTAGGTCTCTGTTCTATTGCATTGTGTTGTATCCACCTCGCTTTTTCCATGTTTCTCCATGCCTGGCTCTGAACTCTTCTTGTTTTATACTTGCTGCCCAATATCTCCCTCCCACAACCTTGAAACTAAGGGAATGAACTTGTGTTTCACAGTCCGTACCAACTCTCTCAGAGATCAGAACTTCAACAGGAAATGATGACGAAACTGGACCAATGGAGGAAGAACAGCTGACAGACTGCAAAAATACTGTGCATCACACGAGGAAGAGACTTAGCTTCAACTTAGAAGGGGTTTGTGGAAATAAATTATATGAAAAGAATGATTCAAGAATTCTTGGGAAAGATGTGAGAAAGTTTAACAGAATTCGATTTTCACATGTGCTTACAGTATTAGATAAGCTATAAAAATATTCTCAAGATAAATCATTCTATAAAATTAAATTTAAAAATTACAGTGATATTCTATCTAATTTAAAAATTCCTATACTAATTTGAGATGCCTCTGCTTTAATGGGAACATTATTTAAACTGGCAATAACAGAGTTGAGAATTTTCAATTCCTTTATCACTTTATTTAAACATAAGTGATCACTCGTTTTGTACTCCCCAAGCTTCCAAATCACATCGTTTTATGAAAAAAAAGTGCATTTCTCCATATACTCCCAGCCATTATGTAGGTTTTAAAAAATGTTTAAAATTGTTTAGATAATGTCTTTAATTGATTGAAAAATATATATATACATAATTGGAAAAACAGAAGACCATAAGAAATTGGACAATAGAATAAGTATATAATTTTAAGCCCAGAATTTTTGATAGGTTTATTCTGAAAGACCCCAAAGAGAAAAGGGTCAAGTTCAACATCAGTATGCATCCACCTGGAAAGGAATAGGCGACACTTACACCATCTGGAAGGAAGCTTGCTTTTGAACATACATCTCACTCTATCCTTAACTCCACTATGGGGATGGATATTTTTAAATATATATGTTTAGCCAATTCTTTTCTCCACTACTGGACTATAAATATCTAGTGTGAAATCAGTAACTATCTTTCAAATAACCAGGAAGCTCTTTGAAGGCAGGATCTATGTCTCAGACATCCTAACACCAGGAAGTTTTTTTATAAATATCTGCTGAATAAATTTCATTTCAGCATTACAGGATCCTCTCAGCTCTCAGAGGACAGAATTACCACCCAGCATAGATAAAGGCTGAAATGGAGAGCAAAGTTGTTCTCAGTAGCTATTTTCTTTTTTTCACCTTTGCACATTAAATTGAAATTTCTCTGAATTAAATGTCTCACCACATTAAATTTGTTCTTAGGACTGTATTTGATGGAGTTATTTTTAAAATACTGTTTGTTAGTCTGACTTCATTGTTTGTGGTCTTATTTCTAAATTCTCTGCAAATGCCATATAAAGACCTTAGGATCAGTTTGTCCCACAATAGAATCGCTATGTACAAGTGTGTATCTCCACCTGAGGTGCTTTTATTCATTGAACGCATTTCTAGAGTGCTTACCATATACAAAACATGGATAACAGGTATGGAATAGACCATTTTAAGTCATTTTTCATGCTATCCTAATAAACATTCATTACAGTATGAAATAATACAACCCAAAGGTAAGTCCCTGACAGAATATCCATTCTGAGAGGTAGATGTGCTATATCCACCCATTATTATGAAGACAGTTGGAAAGTCATTTATTTTCTTATAAAACAACAACAAAAATAATCCAATTTGTGGACATTCTTGAGGACACTTTAGCATCTGCAACACAGCAGGGAGACAGTACTACAGGAGGCACAAGTTGGGAGGAAGGGCCAGTCATCTGACTACAGTAGTTACTAGATCAGTCAAATTTGATTTTGATTCCCATTTGGCCCACAATAATGTCATTACTTAAATAAACTGCTTCACTCAAAAGATCCTTCAAAATATTAAGAAGTGTTGGTATCTGGAGATGAAAGTCTATTTTTCTTCCTAAACCTTTTTAAAGTAAAGACCTATAAAAAAAAAATGTCAGTCCTAATTCCCTCAAGACTTTTTATTCACTATTCATGAGCAGCTGCTGCCTGAATCCAAGAGGGGACATTTCTCAGCGCCAATCCAAATTCCAGGTACCCCCAAAATTGCAAACTGTTGCTATAAAAATGTTCTACTTAAATAAATGTTTTTACCTAAATAAAAAAAGTGGAGAGAAATATGTAGGGGAAAGAAACTTCTCAACAGTCAATAATATACCCAAAGGGTATTTAAATTGACAACCTGTTTCCAATGAGCCAGCCAATCAACCACACTGGCTGTGTTTACCCAGGAAGAAAAATCAGCCCTCAACATGGGCATGAAGGCCAAGTGCACAATATGGAAAATTCCATATTTATGTCCCTGTTCAAATGGTTTGTTATTTTGTCAGAGTTTAGGTGGAGAATTGTCACGTTTGAACACTGAGTCTCTCCTTGTTGGGATCGTCTAATGCTATGTGTATATGTACGCAGGCAGAGCAGCCCACAGGGGAGACTTTGGGGAAGAAGGAGGGATACAGCCCCAGCAGTGAGAGGACAGGGGCTGAACTCCATCTCCTCTAAGGCTTGCCAGTCTTCCCTTCCCTCCTGCTCCCTCCTAATACAACCAACTCTTACCTTGAAGGCTGATAGAAAAGAAAAGGGAAAGGATATGTATATACTGAATGATGTCCTGGTGTTTTAATCCTTCCAGTCCATTCCCCAGCCTCTGCTCTAATAGAGGGATTTGTCATCTGGGAGAGTAACGATGAAGTGACAGTAACGAGGATGCACAGGGTGGTGCAGATATTCAGTCACTGGGCTGGGATGGATCAGGAAGGCCCATCTTCAGCAACCGTGACCTTGGAGTAGCAGGAAGGAGCACAGTCCCCATTCAGGGATAGCACTCCACTGGTCCTGCCACTGTTTTGTTTGGGGGATGCAGAGAGACCAGAAGTGGCAGCTACTTGGTGGAGGCCCCTTAGGTGACTGATCTCAGAGGTGACAGAAAATACCAAGCACCTATGGAGGCCTTCTTCAGTAACAGTGTACACTGTCATTGACAGCACATGCGTGGTTCAGAGGAACAGTATCTTGGTGCCACATTACTGGAGTCATAGACTTGGTTCACAGAATGAAAAATACAGAAAACCAAAAGTAACGTCATTCCCAAAAGATGGCTTAACAAGCAATCATGTAAACTGCAATTCTGGATCTTCGATGGGTCTACCATAGGATGATATTTTATTTAAATTCAATAAATATACTTTAAGCACCAACCAGTTTCTGAAGCATTGTGTAAGTACTAACATACTAGGTATAAAAATGAATAACTTGCTTGTTGTATTTGCCAATGAGGAGCTATAATTAATAACTATGAATGAGACAAATGTGCCTAGTTAATTATCTTATTCAGATCCAGATCAAAATGAAAAGAAAACAACCTATGCAAATCAAAAGAATAATCCTTTGGAGAGGGAACTGTGAGAATTCAGTAAAGCTGCATGGAGAGACACTGCATTTGAGATGGGTCTGGATGGTTTGCAACTTTGCACAGGGCAATGTTAGGGCAGGAAGTTCATTCTAAGCAGTGGGTAAAACAGGAGCTATCATAGGGATTAGGAAACAGTCCAGCTTAGGTAGACCAAGGTGCAGACCTAGAAGAGTCATGGAGGATAATGTTGGGGTAGAAGATCGTCACCATAAAGAGGAAGCCCTGAATATCAATCCCAAGCAATCACATTTTTAGTTCTAAAAGTGAAATTCAAGGAAGGCATTAAAAAATTGTATGCAGGAGAATAAGACTCAAAATAGATTTTAGTAAATTCGGTTGGTTTGAGTGGGGAATGGCAGTCAATGAGATTGGATACAACCATCATGGCCTAGCAAGCATGCTCAAAACATACCTTGGGTGGTAGACTGGGAACTGAAGAAACAGGCAGACATAAAAGCTAAAAGAGAAGCAGTCCTTCAGGACTGATTTGATCTGGAGATAGGAGTACCATAGAGAAGGGAATGTTTCTGCCCTTTTTTGAACTACCTGCCTCAAAAAAAGGATAACATCCTTTATAATATTTGGACAATATATTGTTTTTAGAGGACAGATGTCTTTTCTGATACACTGACTTTCAGGTGCTAGTAACACTTGCTGATGAGACTGACCATCAGAGCATGGAAAGGTCTATCTAGTACTCTGGAAGAGCACCGGGCCAGACCTGCACATCAACATAAAAACTCAAACACAATCTGATTAGGGACCATATTAAATGAGAAGCTAATTAAAAGAATCTTGTGAAAATTAACACATAATGGGCAAAAGAAAGGTAGTAAGGGTCATAAAAGGAGCTGTGAGGAATGTGGGAGAAAGCGGAATACTTTAGTGCCATTCAGCATCTGCTGCTGAGCAAACAGTACCTAGCAGACCTCTTACTAGGTACTGTGGATAAAGTAGTGGCCAGGGCCCCGTAGGTAAGCTCTCATAGAGCTCATAGTCACTCAAGGAATGTTGGTGAACAGCATGAAGAGTCCCAGTGAGTTCAGGAGAACGTTACAAAAAGCCACAAGGACTTACAGCTAAATGAAAAGTAATTGGGTAATTCTGTGCCTAAGGATGGATAAATTTGTAGCAATAGGTGCCATCTGGATCTCCTGCAAACATTTCAAAGAATGGTAAACAAGACACTCACATCTTCTTCTCTTCCTCTCCTTCAATCTTCTCTTCTCTCAATCATTCATGTTCTCTCTCCCTCCCTCCCTCCCTTACACACACACACACACACACACACACACACTTTAATCTGTTTGAAATAGCCCCTAAGGAGGGCTACTATTGAGTAAATAAGAACATTCTGCTATGAAATATTGAAGATCAATATTATCTACATGTTCTAGGAAAAAAACAGTGAAGAAAGGGAAAACAAATGAAAGAACAACAAAAAAAAAGGAGTAAGAAAGACCATATATTTTAAGCTCAGAAATGTATCTTCAAAAGAATCAACTACTATCTGGTCTGCAAATCTGCAGAAATATTGCATACGTATTTTATATTGCATGGATCATTAATTTTCAAAACATGTATAGCCTTATCTTGTGAAAGAGGACAAAATCATTGACCAGAAAAAAATGCAGAGTGGAAGGAGCCGGGGCAGGGGGGCATCACTGAATTATAGCAGTCCATCATATTTGTTTAATATTCCCTTACACTGGTATGACAAAGAAAATAGAGTAATGTCTTATACCATGAAAAGCTTTTCCAGGGCTCAGAATAAATGGATTTTTCAACATGACTCTCATGGAATTACTAATTTGATTTTGCTTTAACCTTAATAAACACAAAACTTAAGCAGAAGTCACAATGTCTCCATCAAGAAACAATGCAAAGTTGAAGAGATTTCTCATACCACCAAAACGTACATTTCCTCCCCACTGGTAGTTGTAGATTACATCACATAACATCTGCCAGCCTGAAGTTAGAAGGCACAAATTAAAGACACCAATGAATAATTTTGTAGGTTTTTTCCCCTTCTGACCTTATTTCTGATTCTCTTTCAAATATATAGCTGAATTGTCACTTCCCTTTATCTCCCCACTTGTAGAAGGATTATGTTTGATTTTATAGCACAGAAGCAAAATAAAGGAAGAAGACAATGAAATGGAAACTATATTCTAGAAAGGCCTTGGGTTCCATACAGAAGCTGATGGGAGGCAGGGTGATCCTGAGCACTCCAATAAGTAAGGCGCCTCCTCTCATATGGACTCTAACTTGTCCATTTCCAGCACTGGCAGCCCTAACAGTATCCACTACAGGAACTTAGGAATGGTGTTCCTAAGTCTATTCAGTGCTTGTCCTTGTTGAAGAGAGATCAAGGAATGAACTCTTAGCTATATTACAATGTTTCGTGACATAACTAGACTCTGCTGCCACTATTTCTAACATTTCTCCTCTACTTTTTGATTCATGGGGTTTCTCCTTTGCCTTTCAGCCAACCATTTTTCAATGTTCTGACGCTAACTCAGGTCATAAAATATACACACACATACACATATCCAATTCCTGATCTCTCCGCATCTCCATACATTTCTCAGATCCTTTGGTTCATTTGTGTTGAAGTCCAATTAAATCAACTTATAATCCTCCATCCTACAGTTCTATATTCAAGGGAAAAATCATCATGTCCGATGTATTGGGGTGGGAGTGAGAGGTTGATTTAAAACAAAACTAAAGATAGAGTTCAAGCATTTAAAAATGATAATCATCCTTTCTTATCCCAGGTGAGTTAAGACTACAAATCTGAGCACCCATAACCAAAGTACTGTAATACATATTTGGTGAAAATACAGATGACATATTTTGGGAGTCCATCTCTGGTATTAACTTTAAAACAATAACAATAAGAATGATTCTCTGAACTATTTCTTTAGTGTTCTCATTATGACAATGAACTCCAAAAACTTTGTGAATACAGTAAAAGAAACAAGTTTCAAATCAATTGCCAACCATAGAATTCCTTACTTTCAGCTGCTTATAAGCCAAGATAGAATCAACATCCTTCTGTTCTCCAAATAATGAACACATGCTCACTCTAGAGATGGTACTTTTTTTCTATTATTAATATTTTAATTGTATCGTACTCCCCAGATGTGATTTCACCTTTTTTTCTCCTTTGTAGAGATTCTGGCCACCTCTGGCACTGTAAAGACTGGACATGCTGATTCAATCCCCATCTGGCAGATTAAAGACAAGGTACAGCCAAAAAGCTATTATCACTGACGAGGCAAACAACAAGCCACCCAGCTCCTGAGACTACTTCCCTGTGCCTGCAGTGTGCCCTAGCTTCGAGTCTCTACAGCCTTTTTGTGCAGGAGTGCATCCCCAATAAGCAGGGAGCTCTCTGCCCCATGCATATTGTAAAGAACTGCAAAGACAGAGACCCTGTGAACTCATGACCCCAAAACTACTCAGCCCTCTACACCCAAAATGCCATTCTGAAAAAAATTCAATCTTAAAGATTATGAGCATCCCTCCAAAAGATATATCTCAGATATGCTTGGTTCCAAATAAGTGGGCAGCTACTGCCACAAGTGAGAGCAGCACCATCACAAATAAAAATTGGGGGCTTTAAAGGTGATGGTAATCTTATTTTTCCCAGCCTATAAAGCACCAAGATTTTTCTCTGTAACATTTCTTACTCAAATAAGACTAAACGTATTCCAGATTATAATGATCTTAAAGAGGGAAGAGAAAGAGGGTGTTCATTTCTCATATCCCTAAATCCCAGTGATACACTAGTAGTTGTAGCGACTCCATTTCCTTCAGTACTGACAAGGTGGAAGGTATAAAGGCCTCCTTCCCGACTACTTGACAGCCCTCAAGGCCAGGTTTTTCCATCCCCTTAACCCAAACTACACTGTAGCCACGTGTGACCCCTCAGCTTATATAATCTGACGAACGTCCAGCTGTTCATCACTCTGAGGTTCTCTAACACCACCTTCATCCTATTTATGTCTCCTCTAAAAAAACTCTGTAGACATCAAAGCCACCTCAAAACAAATCAATGCTACCCAAGACTGTCTGTGGGAGGGCATCGTCCCCTATTTTGCCACGGGTCCCACTAAACTCAGAGAACAGCTCCTTTGCCTGCTTTCGCAGAAAGCACGTTTCTCTGAAAGCCAAGCTCCTTGCACCGTGCCCAGTACCTTTCCAAGGCTGTACTGTATATAAATTCTTTCCAAGTGTCACTGAGGACCATTTTCTCTGAACATACTAAACTGAAGCTAGCAATAAAACAAGACAGACGCTTCTGCGGAAGAATTTGACATGGGCAAGATTAAGCTTGTAGAGTACCAGGGGAGGAAGACAGAGTTTTAATGAAGAAATGTTTGGGAGCCTCAAGGAAAAGTGGGAAGGAGAGGATCAACACTATTTCAGCTCGTTTATCCCCAGGTGTTAGGGGAAGGAAGCGTGCTGTAGGAAGACCTCCGGCAAAAGCAAAGCAAAAACCACCAGCTAAACCTTGGAAATTTTCAGAGAAGGCAAAAGTACCCACAGGATCGCAGGGGACCCTGCCACCGGCGAGTTTCAAACACACTTCAAACATCTTTTCTTCCCCGACCAGGATCTTTGCATGCACCCCCTCTCCTTGGCACCCCCATTCTTGCTGTTCCCACCTCCCCTTCCCAGTCCCGCTGGGGTGGCTGTCTCTCATGCAGCGAAGGCAACAAGCGTCCCCCCGCCCCCAGCCAAGGAAAGGGCAGCCCCGTCTCAGCTCGTGGGGGAAGGAGGTGGAATCTGGACGCCCGCTCGCAAGCTTATTGCATCCTACCGCCTGTGGAGCTCGCCTCCTCCAGCTGAGCCGAGATGCTTTCCACCCTCCTCACATTCATCTTCGGAGACGCAGGGTGCAAGAGCGAGACTCAGGAGTCAACCCGTCCGGCGTGTGTGGCTGGGTTTGGCACCAGAGCGCACCACCGCTTGGCCCTGGGCGTCCGTGGCGCTAGGAGCGGGAGAGTCGGCGGCGGCGGCGGGCTGGGCGCGGAACCCGTTGCAGGTGCGGCGGAGGCCGGCGGGGGGCGCCGGGGGCGCTGCGTGGCGCTGGGCGGCTGGGTGCGCGGGCGGCTGGAGAGCTGTGCGCTGAGCCGCCAGCGGGAGTGCGACTCGTCCTCTCCCTTTGCCCGCCCGGGCGCCGCCTCTGCCACCTGCTGCCGAGTCACGGGATGGGGGTCGTGGGGTATCTTGGCGTGGTACCTTCGATGACAGAGCAGATGGACCCTAAAAAGACCCGAGGGACTTACGTCTGGGCAGGGCCCCTTCCGAGAGTTGCCGCTCAGTATTCAGCCGGAGCATCCAGGGTCCAGTTTTGCGGCGTAGCGCCTGGCTCTTGGAAGGGGCTCACGACTGCTCCTTAGCGGAGAACGCGCTGCTCCATCGCCCAAGGGCTCTGACTCCAACCAGACCCGATACAGTGGATACAGTGCGGCACAAAGTTAGAGTTCGAAGGACACCAGAAAGGGAAGCGCAAGGAGATGCCCTTCTCCAGCACCGGGCAGAACACCAAGACTTCTAGACGGGAAACTCTCCCAGCTGAAGCTAAATCAGTCATGCGATTTGGCTAAGTGTTGAGGAAAACTGCATCTAGACACCAGGTTGAGCAGGGCAGGGCCGAGGTGAAGAAGCCCACCGTGGAGAGGGGCTCGAGTAGATTGAGACAAGTTCCAGAAGGAAAGGTTTTATCAAGTGAAAGGTTCCCACCTCTCACGGTCATTCACTACCCAGGGTCATTTGCCTTATGTAAACCAAAGCCAGGAAGAATTGGGATGGCAAAGACAAACCAATAGACCACTTGTGGCCATGGTTACTATTTGAGAACTGAAAATTAAAATGCAGACTTCTGTGCCCCCAGGAATTAAGTGTATGAAGGCTCTTTTGAAAAGAAAGGTCAAGTTGACCAGTTCTCTGGGCAAACAAAATTAAAATTCCCTTCCACTCTCAGCTGCAGGGTCATTTGGTCCTGACATGGGTGGAAGTAATTTCTAAGTGTTTGTAAAACCATTTACTCCTGTGGCCACCTAGTTATACATACTATCACTGATGAAATTTTGCCCCATTCTCCAAGTAGGCTTCAGCTGACATCTGCTTATCTATTACTTTACCCCAAAACCCATAAGTGACTCATTTGTTCTTTTGAACTCTAGCAGCATGTGTTGTACATTTCCTGTTATTCTCCTGCTCTCCTGTTAGTTCAGCTTAAGGGAACAAGTGTTGACATCATCATTGCCTGGATTCAAATCATAGTTTTACTACTTACAGTCATTTGACTTGATGTAAATTATTGACTCAGCTGTCAAATAGACCCACTTACTGGTTTTTGTGAAGATTTAAAGAAATCAATGGATGTCAAGGTCTTAGGGCAATGCCTGGCACGCAATAATCATGTAAGTATAAGCTACTCTTATATTTGAAGTTGAGAACAGTACTGTATTGACACACTAATTAGCACAATTCCTTGCACATAGTTGGTCCTTGCTAAACACTGCTTTTCATTATTCAACAAATATATAGGAATTACTAGGCACAAGGCTCAGTTATAGGCAGTGGGATGCCACAGTGTGCAAAACAAGCCCCCCTACCCCTTACTGGCTTGCCTTCTGGAGTACAGGAGAGATTGACAATAAATCAAGGAATCAGCTTTGATCTGAGGAAGGCACTCTTTTATGCAGGGTGCTGGGGAAGGACTCATGAAAGTAACACTTAAGCATCATTCTGATGACAGTGAAAGAGCTGTCCACGGATATTTCAAGGGACAAAGAACTTCTGGGAAGAGAGAACAAGAGGAAACGCAAGGGTGGCGTGCTTTGGGAGCAGTAGGCAGTATGGCTGGAATACAGGAAAAGGGAGGATCGGATCACATACTGTCTAAACTTTTATTGAGTTGACTCTACATTTACAGCCAATGTGTTCTCCACACTGGCAAGCTTCCTCTTAACAGCTTTCTCTGTCCATTATATCAGATTTTACCATCTCATTCTGAGTCATGTGCTACCCCTCCTCCTCTCCTGGATGAGTCCCCTAGCAAAATTCCAACTTTCTGGCCAACTACTTCTTTCCCTAATTCTGTAGCAAGTCTTTTCAGAAACTATTTCCATGACTTTTGCTCTGTAAATGATGAATGACACCTGTCCAGGCCTAAATTCTACCACTTTCTAGCCAATGACTTCTAAAGTGATCTCCATGTAAGGATTTGGGTCCAGCAGCCTGAAATGTTCACTGCTTCTGAGGGCAAATAACAATGTCTCTCAGTTATCACACTCTAAAAGGTAGAAAGCAAGAGTTACTACACTACTTCAATTACTTGGGAAAGTTCAAATAAGGCAGCATATGAAAGTGTTTAAAATGGTTCCTAATAGCAGGGAATGGTGGATGGTGGTACACAACTATAATCCCAGAAGCCCGCGAGGCTGAGGCAGGTGGATCACAAGTTCAAAGCCAGCCTCAGCAACTTAGTGAGACCCTGTCTCAAAATAAAATATAAAAGGGGCTCAGTTGTTAAGTGCCCCTGTGTTCAATCCTTGGTACCAAAAAAAAAAAATTTTAAAAACAAACAAACAAAAAAATGGTTCCTAGTGCATAGTAAGTGCTCTGTTCAGAAGAACTAGCATCAGCATAGCTAGCTATCATTATTATTATCATATTTTATCATGATGAACTCAAAGAAGAATAGGCACCACTGTGTTCTCAGGCCCACCTAGCTTTCTTTCATGATGTGGAAAGCAATATACAACTCCTTTTCCATCTACAAGATATGCAAAACATTTGGTTGGGCCAAGCCACTTCTCAATATCTTGTCTATTTTGGTCCTACTATGCATTTATCTCTGGACTAGTTATAAAGAAGCCAATAATATCATGCCAAGTGGACATTGTGCTAGAAAAGTTGGTAATGTATTGTTTCCACAATATTTTCACGGAATCTTAACTATGAGGTCATGTTCAGAATTCCTTATGTGGCATTGCCAAGTATTACACCGAAAGCCAAGTATATTTGTTGCCACTCTTATTGTCATGTCTGATATGGAGGTTGAAGATGCAGGGTAACTCTGCCTTGCTTGTTCAATCTCCTTATTGACCCTTCATATGTCCCAGTCAGAGAAGAGATTTGTGGACCTCAACATGTGTGCCAGCCCTTTGCTCCTCCTTTAAAGCTGCAGCAACCGTAGTACCTCTTCCCAGCTCTCCAGGAATCCATGCACAAAGACTCCAATTTTCTTTGACTAACCCTAGAATACACTTCACATAAATGCATATTGTTCCCTCAAGGGACCTCATAAAAAAATCAGGTGCAGAAATAGTAAACTCATCACATGCCAGCCATTAAATCTCAGATTTTATGAACACTATTCCATTTAATCTTTAGTTACAAGGTAAGCATTGCTATTATCCCTATTTAATGAGTGAAAAAATTAACACTTACAGCAGTGAACTGGTTTGTCCATTTTATACCAATAGTGATCAGTATCTCTGGGATTTGAGCCCAGCAGAATAACTCAAGAGCCCCCATACTTAATTACTACACTGTATGATCGCCCTTGCCCAGGATTTAGATGCTCTGGCCTCTAACATTTCCCAGATCTATGTTTTCCGGAAAGTCCCCAATCATTTCTAAGCTTCAGTTCCTCTTCTATTAAAAGAGGAATTTCTATTTTGGAAGGTCATTGTCAGGATAGGGTAATGAAAGTGAAATCTGTGTATAAACCAGGGAATGTTGTTGAAGCACTCAGGATTACTTTTATTATTGTTCTGATCTTTTATTGCTTATCACTTTATGGTCTTTTCTGAAAGCCCCTTACATTTTAGCACAATTCTCCTTTGTTCACCAGGACTTAAACAATAAAATTAAAAACTTCTGGCATTTAATATTGATTGAGTGCTTATTATGTACCCTACAGTGTGTTGAAAACTTTGCATCATTATATCACTAAATACTAAGAAAAATCACTTGACAGAGCTATTTTTACCCTGATTTTAAAATGAGACTGAGATTCAGAGAAATTAAGTGGCCCAAGGTCAGTCAGTTGTGAAGAGGTACAGCTGAAATTAGAACCTACAGTTATCTGATGACAAAACTGAAGCTGTCATGTGCTTCCTGATAGTCCTCAAACTTTAGCATAGATAAGAATCACATGAGCGTTTGGTTTAACATCTCGGCTCCAGCCACCATGATGGACTCACTGAGTTTCAAGAAGTCTTAGAATCTAATTTTTTATGTTAATAGACTTTATCTTTTAGAGAGGTTTTAGGATTTCAGGAAAACTGAGCAGAAAATAATCTTCCCATGTATCTCCTTTCCACCAACAACCCCCCCCCCCCGTTTTCCCCATTATTAAGGTGTTGCGTTCGTGTGAAGCATTTGCGACAATTGATAATTAATGGGCCAATAACACATAATGCTTTTCTCAAGCCCATAGTTTAGATAGAACTGGTGGGCTTATATAAGAAATAGAGGAAAGGCCATGTACAGATAAACACCTGTCTGCAAGACAGGAAAGACCTCTCACCAGAATCAGAACCTCCTATCACTTTAGTCTTGGACTTCCAGCCCCTGGAACTATAAGACAGTAAATTTCTGGTGTTTAAACTACACGGCCTGTGATATTTTGTTATGGCAGCCCAAGCCAACTAACATGCCCCAGGAATATATGGGTAATCACTACTCTGCACCAGAGGTAATAAAGCATGGTCTGTGGCCCACCTGCCTGCGTCACTTGGCAGCTTGTAAAGAATCAGGACATGGGTCCCTCATCAGACCTCCAGGATCAATATCCTCATTTTAACAAGAGGTTCCAGGTATGCAGATGAAAAGGTGTGACTCTCTGCTCAACATTACTCTGCGTGTGTTTACCTCTGTCACGTGGAGTTCACTGGGCATGAGAGGAGGCTGGTGTAATCACAATAAATTCACTGCACTCTACCCTCATGAGACAAACCTGTGTCCCTCTTCTGTCATCTCTACTTAAATGGATAGAACTGTTTGTTGTCTCCCTAAGCTTCAGGCAGCAAACATCCACAACATTTATCATTTGCCTATATCTGCACATTTCTTAGTGCTTCTCAGTCTCAGTATTATATTAATCAGGCAAAATCATATATTCTGAGATCCTCACAATAATGAGGTAAACTTTTTAGGGCAGCAAAGTTCACTCTGATCTTTCTGCAGGACTTTATATTTAGAGACTGATTTAATCTTTACAACTCTGAAAGGTAGACAGGTCAGATTTTATTATCCCCATTTTGTGGATGGAGAAACTGAAGCCCGTAGAGATTGTGACTTACTTGAATTTTCATGAGGCACATGAGATGCAACCAGGTCACAAACCTTCATCATCTGACATCTTTCAGCACTTGGTTCTTGCCAAGTTTTATATAAGCTGGAGTACTGCCAAATGAACTGTAATTCTCTAAGCACCAAAATTCAAACTTGGCTTGCGACTTTGTCTTGCAGGATAAGTCCATATTAAAAATGTAAAGTTGGTATCTCACTTAGCTGCATTTCCCTGATTTGTGGACTTTAGGAAATCCACTGGCTACATTTTCTGTGGGGCAGAAAAGGTGATTAGGAGATTTGCTTTGGAATGGAGAGTTAGTTTAACCAGCCAAGGAGCTTGGCAAAAATTTAAAGTTAATATTACTAATGAAGTTAATGTTGAAAAGGCTTTACCTAGGTTCCATCTCTACGTTCTATATTTGAACCATATGTTCTAATTAGTAGACAGGTTCATTAAATTCCAAATCACTTTATACCTTTTATCCTTGTATTTTCTTTAATTGTTCATTGTGCTGCATGAAGGCTAAAAATAGATCTTTGGGCAGAATCTGCTAATTTATCAACTATTTGAATGAAACTGTCCAAAAATGATTTTACTATAACTAAATGAATCTGTTTGTAGAATGTTAACTGAAGTTGAACATAGCTGAAAACAATTTTAATCACTTGTTTATCTGATACAAAGAGATTTTTTTAAAGGAGAAAGTAACGTATTTCTCTATCTTCAAGTCATTCAGAGTACTATCTTAATTTGCTGTTAAGAAAGTTACTTATTTTGATATATTTAAAATTTTTCATTAGATTAACACGTTAGGGAAAATATATTGTTTAAATTATATTGTTCAGTTTGGGATTTTTGTTTTTGTTTCTTCAGTGCTGAGGATTGAACCTAAGGCCTGTGCCTACTAGGCAAGTGCTCTACCATGGAACTATACCCTCAGGCCAAACTTTCAGTTCTTTATAAAAATTACTGTAGGGAGCAGAGAATCAATTTCTTCAGATTAAGTTTTAAAAAAACTGCCTGAGTCTGAATTTGGATAATACAAAACTATATTTGTCAATCTGTCAGAACTGAATAGTGATACTTCTGAATATATACTTTTCCAAAGATGAAGAACTTGATGTTTGAATTCAGGAGTTGGTTAACAATCTATCAATAAACAAACAAAACTGAGGGAAAAGAAGAGTAAGACCTTTAACATCTAAATGCCATTGGCTTTTTAAAGTACAGAATCTTTTAGATGAGTGACATTAACAGATGGTATCACACAAGGGAAGCCTATATTGAGATGGTGAATGCTCATAGAACAAGCACTTTTGGATATGGGAGAATCTGAGGAAATGCAATGAAAGATACTGTTCTACTCAGATTCAGGCTCATTTGTTAGTGAGAATTCAAGGATGATGGTGAAGGAGTAGATGAAGATAAGATCATATTGTACATGGACTATATTTTATTTCATTTATCAATTTTTGGTATCTTAAGTTTAACCACAGTAATTAGAACAACTGTTAAAATATTCTCTTCCACTCACTGATAAATTAGCACAGTTTAGTAAAACAAAATAAATTATTGTGAATGATCTTTTCATTTTCCCTTAGGAATAGAAATGCTGGATGAATAAAAGAGCATGGCTGCATAAGTAGCCACAGAGTACACTAGGAACGTGTTGGGAATAGATTAACTTCTACAGTATCAACTCAAATATTCTCAGTAGCTGAAAGCTAGGACAATGAAGTGATACAGAGGAGTCCTACTGATGGAAATGCACACGAGGCACCTCTGCCAATCTTTGAAGCTTGACTGCTTCATCTACAGCAGAAGCTAGGCTTAAGCAGTGAAATACCAAGAGTCTTTGGTCATTCATTCAAGGTAGTGACTGTCCAAGGAGGACATAATGGAGAAGAAAGAATGCCTACCTTCAAGAAGTTGGCAGTCCAGTAAGAAAGGGCAGTAGGAAGAATGAATGCTGACATAGTACTCACTACACACCTTCAGGTGTTCAGTTATCTAACCCTCACGGCCCCATAAGAGTGTCTATCAGTTGTTTTTGCCATAACAGAAACTTCCCCTACATTTAGTGGCTTAACATAACAATCGTTTATTTAGCTCGTGCTTTTGTGGTCTGCCAATTTAGGCTGTGCTCAGCTGGGCTCACTCATGCATCTGTAGTCAGCTGGCAATGATACAATCATCTCACATGTTCTGCAGGTGGTTTGAGTAATGAGGACAACCAGACCATGTCTCCCTCATCAACAATCAGACCAGGCTGCTCTTCATTTGATGATGGCTGCAGAGTTCTTGTAAATAGCAAGAGAGAGTGGGTACCTAGTAAAACACTTTTAAGTTCCTACTTAGGACATATTTCCTACTGCCCTTTTGGCCAGAATAAGCCAAAGGCCAGTTTAGACTCCATGGAGGAAGAAAGAACCTATTAATGATGGAAATCATAAAGTTATATTGCAAAAGAATATGCCCATGGTCCAATGTTTGTGTCCCACCAAAATTCATGAATTTTGAATGAGATTACATCCTTTATGTAAGAAACTCCAGAGAACCCTCATGAATAAGACTAGATTCTTTATGTAAGAGACTCCAGAGAACTAGTTCATCCCTTTAGCTATGTGAAGACAAAGTGAGAGGCACTATGAACTATGGAATTGGTTCTCATCACACACTAAATATACTACCACCTTGATCTTAGACTTCTCCAGTTTCCAAAATGGTGAAAAATAAATTTGTTTTTATAAGCCAGGCAGTTTATCATATTTTATTATAGCAGCTCAAATGGACTAAGAAAGATAAAGAGAAGAATTTGAGGCCTTTTATTCAATGTACTCTAGAGAGATACTATTAATATCTTTTTGAGGCACAGAGAGGATACAGGACTGTCCCAAGCCTATAGAGCTAGTAAATGACAGAGACAAGATTCAAACCAGACCATCTGGCTCCATAGCCAATAAGCTTATCCACTACACTACATTACAGATGTCACAAAGGGCTGATTTATATGCTGTGGAAAGACTTAGGAAAGGAACCTAACATAATCCTGTGTATTAGGGAATCTTTCATAGAGGAAATAATGTCAAATCCAAATCCTAATGGATAAGGATGAATCACCCACCTAAACAGGAGGTCAAGCCAGGAACATTGCTTGTAAAAGAGATCACATAGGCCAATACTGGAGGTAAGAAAGTGTATGGTGATAGCATTCAGAGAGCAGCTAGTCATTCCTTGGGTTAGAGACTTGAGAGCTAAGTTTTCTGATGAGGTAGATTTTGGCCAGACTGAGAAGTTCTTTAAAGCAAGCTGTAAGGGTAGGCTTTGATCTGAGACATAAGCAATCTGTTGAAAGGTTTCAGTCCAGGGAATGATAGGCTCAGATTCAGTCTTTATAGTCACCACTCTGGTAGCCATGCAAACAAAGAAATAGAATCAGGCAACACTGAAAGGGACTATCATTCACAAGGGTCTTGAGGTAACTAAATGATATCAATGGTCTGAACTAAAGTAGAGGTGGTAAGGATGAACACACACACACACAGACTGGAAAGATATTTGGAGGACATGATGACTAGTAACTATAATGATGGACCAGGTTTTGGCTTATATGCTGCTTGAATGGTGGTATCATTCTCTGAAGCAAGGAGTTCACAGGAGTAAGTCATTTCAGAGAAGGAAATGATGTATTTTTGTTTGCATGTAGAAACAAGTACATCCAACTATGAGATGGAAACAAGCCTAGAGTTCCCGAGAGAGACTGGGTTGGAGGAAAGGATAAGAAACGTCGCCAGTCTATGAGAAAGATTGTCCAGGCAGAATATATGGAATAACAGCAATGATATATTGCATTCATTAGTCATTTGTTCTGCAGTGGGAATGATTTTTAAAATATGTTACACTATTTAACTAATGAATTTTCACAACAATCCTGTGAAGTAAAACTGTTATTATATTCATTTCACAGATAAGAAAATTAAGGTGGCACACATCTACAAACAGTAGAGCCAGCATCCAAACCTGGGAAATCCAGCTCATAGAGCTGCACTGCTCTTCTATATCTAATGAGGGAAGCTTCTAGTGCAAGAGATTGTGCCAGACAAACACCCTGGTTGAAATGGTGAACAAGGGGCAGAAGTCCAATCTTGGAAAACAGAGGTTCATGGTAAATGTCTGGCGGAATCATTGTGAGGTAACTGGGAAAATAAAGTCTTGATTATTCTGCAAAATCACAAAAGGCACATTATTAAAGATAGTACAAATTACATTATAACAACTGATTATATACTAAGATGAAAATGTCCCAAATCATCACAGGTATGGAGGGCATACTTTCCAATCCAACAGACCCCACCAATTACTCATGTAGAAGATAATCAGCTTAGCTTGCTCCACTGAGGAACTAGGACTGGACACAGGATTGGATTTTCAAATGAATTTTATCAGGATTCTGGCTAGCCCTGTGCCATGAAAAACAAGAAAAGAGAACTTTACATGGAGGCAGAGGCTGCAGAAACAAGAGGTAACAAGATGTCAAGTACCATGATTACTGAAATAACATTGATTATATTTAGGAGCCAGGAGATCATGAATATCTTCAAAGGATCCACAAGAAATTCTGTTCATATGCTTAGTATTGCTCTTTGGAAACTAACATCATGTTATTTTGCAGCTATAGTGGTGCATCACTGGTATTTCCAGATATAAAAACAGCTGCCACTTTTGAGCATCTATCATCTGCTAAATTCTGTAATTGGCACTTTTTATTACTCTAACATATATCAGGTGGCAGATTTCCTTTCTATTTGACAAGTGAAGATACCCGGTTTATGGCAGTTATCTGAGATCACATGTCTGATCCTTGACAAAGCCAAAATGCAGAGTCAGAACTCACCAAGTTTGCAGTCTTTGTTATTGTATTTTTTTTTCACTCTTCATACCAGAATCCCTTTGCATTCCTATGACAAAGGTGAATGTTATCAATTGTATCTGCTGATTCAAGGATATCATTTTAGTCAATGGTCCAACTGGGCCTTCATAGTTCTGACAGGATTTTAAAAAAAGGACATAAATGTAACCAAATTACATTATTTGCATGTATGAATATGTCATAATTAACCACAGTATTATATTTGATCGCAATGCACCAATAAAAAGAAACAAATTTTGGGCTGGGGATATAGCTCAGTTGGTAGAGTGCTTGCCTTGCATGTGCAAGGCCCTGGGTTCAATCCCAAGCACCACAAAAAAAAAAAAAAAGAAAGAAAAACAAAAAAGAAATCAAATCCTTCTCTGGCTTTGCTTGTGGAAACATCTTAGGAAGTAGTAAAAGGGTCAATAACTGAAAGTTTGGATAGGAGGTGTCACCCAAAAATTCATGTGTGAGACAGTGCAAGAAGGCTTAGAGGTGAAATGACTGGGTTATGAGAGCCTTAACCCAATCAATGCATTAATCCTCTGATAGGGATTAACTAGGTGGTGACTGTAGGCTGGTAGGGTGTTGCTGGAGAGGGTGAGTCACTGAGGGTGGGCATTTGGGGTTTATATTTTGTCCGTGTTGAGGAGTGCTTTCTCTCTCTGCTTCCAGGTGCCATGTTCCCAGCTGCTTTCCTCCTCCACACTCTTCTGCCATGATGTTCTGCCTCATCTCAGGCCCTGAGGAATGGAGTCAGCCACTGATGGACTGAGACCTCTGAGACCCCAAATAAACTTTTCCTCCTCTAAAATGGTTTTTGTTGAGTCATTTGGTCACAGAAGTGAAAAAGCTGACTAAAACATATAAGAGAAAGAAAGGGTTCTCATATTATAGTCCCCTTTTCTGGAAAAAGGAGGGCTGGATAGAGGGTAGGCAATGTCTCCTGCCTGCAGCTTCCATGCCAGGCTAAAAGCCTGAAAGTAGCCATCAATGTCCAATGAGGTCAGTTCAACCATCCAAATACAGTCTCCCACATAAAACTACTCAGGAAGAGTTCATTTACCCAGCTGAACAAGAGACTGAGAAATCCCTCCAGAAAAGAGTTCTGAGTGGATGGTAGTGTTGGAGTCTGGAGCTTTCTCTGACCAGAATATCCCTTTCATCTGACCTCAGAGCCATATTTTATATAGTTCCTATACCTTCCAGTTTGGGCATTTTGACAGCATCTAAATAGTGGGAGAATAAGAGGTAACTCATTACCTAAAACATTCCTTCTTGTATAATCAGGCTTCATATACAATTTAGACATTTCTATGCCATTTCTATGACATTTGGAAAGAAAGAATGGGTTTACTTCCAGAATTGAGAGAGAAAATTTACAACTAGCATTTACTGAACATTTACTCAGCAGGCACCTTAAAACACACATGCCCATAGAAACACACACATGTATTGTCTAATTTAATACTTATATGATGAAGGTGCTCTCAAGTTCTCCCTTTACAGAAGGAAGAACTGAGGCAAAGAAAGGAAATACCTTAAAAAATGCAACTAGCTCCACTACACATGAGATCACATGGTGCTATCATATAAATGGATAAATAAAATTAAGTGCAATAAGAAAAGTCCAAAACCATATGAAGATAAGAATAATTAATGTATGAAAGCAGAAGACTTCTGAACCTGAAAACAAATCTTCACAGGAAGCAAAGAAAGCTGAGCCACCAGAGAACCAGCATAGTTTGAGTTAGCAATTTACATTTATATGATTTTGAACGTATGCTTAATTTCCTTTATGGTTAGTTTTCTCATCTGTAATATGGGATAGCAAGCTTTCTCCAGAGTGAAGTAACTATGATGGAGAATCCAAAAGCCCTCAATAATTTGCATATTATTGTATGCAAGATCTTAGAGCAATTCAGCATGATACATTTGCCCAATGAATTGAAGTATGTATCATCAAAAGAATAATGAAAATCAGTAACACTGGGTGAGCGTGAGAACATTATTTTTTATTAATAGAAATCTAGATTTCAGCAAAGTAGTGGGATATAAAATCAACACCAGTGTGACTCTATCTGGTTTGCAACCAGAGAAATGGAAAAACTGAGTTCTGTTTATGTACTATGACTTGAAAGGCATTTAAATAAAATAATTAAATTTAAAAAATCAACACCCATAAATCAATTGCATTTCTATACCTCAGTGATAAACCCTCTGAAAGAGAAATTAGGAAAACTATCCCATTCACAATAGCCTCAAAAAATAAAATAAAATACTTGGGAATCAATTTAACAAAAGAGGTGAAAGACCACTACAATGCAAACTACAAGACACTGAAGAAAGAAATTGAAGGAGACCTTAGAAGATGGAAAAATCTCCCATGCTCCTGGATAGGCAGAATCAATATTGTCAAAATAGCCATACTGCCCAAAGCGCTATATAGATTCAATGCAATTCCAATTAAAATCCCAACATCATTCCTTATAGAAATAGAAAAATGAAATTCATTTGGAAGAATAAGAGACCCAGAATAGCCAAAGCAATCCTTAGCAAGAAGAGTGAAGCAGGAGGCATCACAATACCTGACCTCAGATTATACTACAAAGCTATAGTAACAAAAACGGCATGGTACTGGCACCAAAAAAGACATGTAGACCAATGGTATAGAATAGAAGACACAGAGACGAACCCACTTACATACAGTTACCATATACTAGATAAAGGAGCCAAACACGTACACTGGAGAAAAGATAGCTTCTTCAACAAATGGTGCTGAGAAAACTGGAAATCCATATGCAGCAAAATGAAACTAAACCCCTATCTCTCACCATGCACAAAATTCAACTCAAAGTGGATCAAGGACCTGGAAATCAGACCAGAGACCCAATGCCTAATAGAAGAAAACATAGGCCCAAATGTTCATCATGGCAGATTAGGACCATACTTCCTTAACAAGACTCTATAGCACAAGAAATAAAATCAAGAATCAATAAATGGGATGGATTCAAACCAAAAAGCTTCTTCTCAGCAAAAGAAATAATTAATGAAGTGAACAGAGAGCCAATATTCTGGGAACAAATCTTTGCCACACACACATCCAATAGAGCACTATTCTCCAAGATATATAAAGAGCTCAAAAAACTTAACACCAAAAATACAAACAACCCAATCAATAAATGGGCCAAGGAGCTGAACACAAACTTCACAGAAGAAGATACACAATCAACAGACATATGAAAAAATGTTCAACATCTCTAGCAATCAGAGAAATGCAAATCAAAACTACCCTAAGATTTCATCTCATGCCAGTCAGAATGGCAATTATCAAGAATACAAACAACAGTAAGTGTTGGTGAGGTTGTGGGGAAAAAGGCACGCTCATACATTGCAGGTGGAACTGCAAATTGGTACAACCAATCTGGAAAGCAGTATGAAGATTCCTTAGAAAACTTGGAATGGAGCCACCATTTGACCCAGCTATCCCACTCCTGGGTCTATACCCAGAAGACTTCAAAACAGCATACTACAGTGATGCAGCCACTTCAATGTTTATAGCAGCTCAATTCACAATAGCTAGACTGTGGAACCAACCTAGATGCCCTTCGATAGATAAATGAATAAAGAAACTGTGGTATATATACACAATGGAATATTACTCAGCAATAAGAGAGAATAAAATTATGGCATTTGCAGGTAAATGGATGGAGCTGGAGAATATCATGCTAAGTGAAGTAAGCCAATCTCAGAAAACCAAATGTTGAATGTACTCGTTGATAAGTGGATGCTGATCCATAATGGGGAGAAGGACATGAGAACAATGGAGGAACTCTTTTCACAGGGATGTAAGGGGGGAGGGGGCATGGGGACAGTAAAGGTGGTGGAATATGATGGTCATCATAGCCCTAGCTTTATGTATGACTACATATGTGATTCTATATCACTTACAACCAGAGAAATGAAATGTTATCCTCCATCTGTGTACAATGAATCAAACTGCACTCTGATATCATGTAAACCTAAATAGAACAAATAAATAAATTAAAATATGACAAAAAAGAAATCTAGACAATAGCACATCATCATGGATCAGTAATTAAGTGAAAGAAAAACACAATCATTAGAGTCAGCCATCCCAGACCTATGAGTTCTGCATCTTTGGGTACCACCAACAATGGATGGAAAATATTTTTAAAACTTGCACCTGTACTGAACGTTTGCAGATATATTTCCTTGTTGTTTTTCCCTAAAACATACAATCGTTACATAGCATTTACATTGTATGAGGTAAAGTAAGCAATCTAGAGATGATTTAAAGTATGCAGGAGGATTTGCATAGGTTTGTGTACAAATACTAAACCATTTTATACTAAGGTCTTGAACATTTGCAAGTTGGAGTATCTTCAGGGGGTCTTGGAACCAATCCCTATGGAAACTGAAAGCAGATTGTATTGCTTTGGGGAACCAATCTGAAGGGACTGTTTTAGAATGTTCCCAATGACTGCCAATAATGCAAGGGATTGATAAGGAGCAGTGGTAGACAAAATCATACTAAAGATAATAGCAGTCAGCATTCTACCAAGTAAATAAATGCCAAGTTCCCGAGGAACTTGCCCAGTCTCAAGGAGAAGACAAACCCTTTCCTCCACCCATTTCGTCTGCTTTCAAGGTGTATTGTGCCTTTCTTATCCAGAGTTTACTACAAATTGTAAATAGTTATTTATCTTTTGTGCAGGTAATTGTGTAATGGCCATCTCTCTCTCACGTACGTACAACTCAGTGTCCAGAAAAGCTGGAATCTGGAATCACATTTAGGTTTTTTCACAGATGTCTCCCAATGCTAGCCTCGGTGCCTAGGAATAAACAGGCACTTGATAAAAATCCACGTTGACATTTCTGTACACCTCATGGTACAATGTATAGACAAGAACATACCATTACTTTCACACAGTGCACGTGCAGCGTGTTGGCCTGGAGCATTACTGATGCTAACTTCAATAACGCAGGGCAGGGCAGACTGTGGAGAGCTGACCTGCAGATATGCAGGAAAGGGAAAGAAACATTAACAAAGATGCTCAAACCCCAGAGAGCCACCTGGAGGAAAATCAGTTCAAGCACAGGTGCCTCTCCCTAACATCCCACTGAGTGTCAAGGTTCCTTTCAGTCTCACCATTATCTCGAGGACACTGCAGACTGTCATCTCTGATGGCGGCTGATGAGAATTTGGACCACATCTAATGGCACATCTACTGGTGGCTGTGCTCCCTCCTGAGGTTGTTTCCCAGACGGCTGGCAAAGGTTTAGATGCTGATGGTAAAGTTCCCATTCACCAACTGCCCAGAGATGAGTGGCACAGATACTGGGTGACACTCAGGTGAGAACGGCACTCCAATTTGGCCTGTCCTCTCACTTCACCTGATCCGTGCCGTAGACAGCATCCCACTTGCCAGGTCCCTCCTAGTCCAAATGCTGCCTTAGAACCCCTTCCACCTGTCCACCTGTCCCTACCCAGGGTGTATGTCATTTTCCTCCGTAGCATTTACAATGTAAATGCTATGTAACAATTGTGTGTTTTAGGGAAAAACAACAAGGAAAAATGTGGACATCAGCTTCTAATGTGGACATGTGAAGGATAATAAGGAAGGTTCTGATCACACATGGCCCAAATCATTAGCAGCAGCTGGAAAATCCAATCCATGTTCCTCAAGAAAAGAAGAGATTTTGTCTTTCGAAGCACAACTATGCCATCATGGTTGTCTGGAATTGTACCACAATGACAATATTTGCACTATCTATTGAGGAAACTCAGCACTCCCAGCCTCGCTGCAATTAACCGAGTGACTCGACGCCACTCCAAAAAAAAGATGCCAATTTCGACAGGCTTCCCTGCTTCTATCGACCTTTCTGATGAAGGAGTGATTACTAGAACTATCCCTGAAGGATGTAGAAGGGCCAGATAGCCTCAGGACTGAAGGGAAATAATAAGGTGTTTCTTTTAGGCAGCTTATGACCAGAAAGATCATTAAAGATCAGAAAGAGAACAGCTAATGATAAGAATCTGATTTACCAGATCTTACTATATATATACCAATGGTAGGTGAGGGAAGCTTGTACAGACAGCTTCTCACCAAGTGAGAACCTCAGCTTCCTGTTTGCCTGCAGTTACATATCAATTCATTCTCAAGATACTTTTTGGTTTACTTGAGTAAACCAAAGTGCTCACTCGAGTCCCAGCAGACACTCATGTGGCCTTTAGCACCCCCCTGGGGGACCAGAGCTCATGTTCTGTTCTCTGAGTCATGAGCTTGCCCAACCTACCTACTCTGTTTTCTTTACTGCTTCTGTGCTGAGGTTCAGAGTACCTTGTGGATAAGTTATCTGAATTAGGACAGGACTTTAAAGGCTTGAAAAACTCCACCAAAACCAAATAGGACAAATGGCTAGAACTGAGAGCTCAATACTAATTAGAACTTCAAAACGGAAACATGAAACCTTTGTAAGCTGTTTTAGTTCTGGCTCATATTACAACAAACCAATCTCGTTATATGCACACATTCATGTGTGTGTGTGTCAAGTATTAAAGCAATTGCTTTCATTAACATTCGTTTGCTCTATGTCTAGAATATTTACTCTTAATTTAACTCACATACTGTTTTTCTTCCTAGAAGCATATTTATTTGTAATTAAGAAATTATAATTAGAAATTTTACAGTTCAGCAAATAAGATTGTAAAGTCCTAGAAAAGCCAATAGGAAGAAAGAGTTTTGACATCTGCCCTAAAGGGCTTCTCTCTTGCCTTATGTCACTTCTCATCCATTTAACAAGAGCTTTCCCTGGATGCTTATTAGGAACACGAGGGCAGACTGCAATGATGCAATGATGTTCCTGGTTTCCTCATGCACTATCATCAGTCAATGAGTAGCAAAAACAAAGCATTCATTCAGAACACGGCCTCAAACAAAAATAGCCAACCGAGGAGCCCAAAGTACTCCCTCCTGCCACACATGACTGGAAAGACAGGATGCAGATAGGGTGACTCCATGGGTGCGTCAAAGATTCCCTTTAGATCCTGCGGTTCCCATCTGAACAATCTACAGCTAAGTTCTCCTTCTTCACGTCAAGGGACGCGGGTTCTCTAAGCATCTGGGTTAGCAGCCTCTCCACCCACCATCCAGACTCCTTTACTGGGATATGTTTAGATGTTGGAGAGAATCACATGGTTTTCTCCAGAAATCTTTCCCAGCTACTTCTGATGATTTAAAATCTTTCCAGAGGCAGACACTGCAGAAAACTTTCAGAGAGTTGTCTGCCCTGAGCGATTCCTCCCACTCTCCACCTTTCCCACCATGAAGATGGGAGAAGGCAAAGGAAGCTGAGCACCCGCTCAGCCAGTCCTGGCAAGAAAGCCCACATTCCTTGGGCGGATGATGTCATTGAGCTGGCGGTAGCCAGCCTAGAGGAGGAGAGTCCAGAGCCACCAGCATCCTGAGGTCTCGAGTGGGCTTGAGATATGCACAGGCAGCTCAGAGCTTCTCAGTGCGGCTGCAAAAGTTGCGTGTGGGTGGCAGACTGGTATCCGAGCTCCTCCCAACACCAGCCTACAGACCCAGGAGAGGGACCAAAGTAACAGCATCGCCCAGAAAGCAGATGCCGACGAGTGTGACTCCTCCTGCCCGCTGGCACTCTGCATTAATCAAGTCCTCAGTAAATATTTCCTAAAAACCAAGGCTTTCCAATAATCTAAATAGCTTTGTCATTTCACTCTTTGTGTGAAAATGGAATCAATAAGTCTTGTCCTTTTACAACATCTACAAGACCAGCCACTTCAATGACCTCATATAATAGTCAATGTACCACCATTGGGAAGACTGAGCAGCTTGACCAATACCACCCTACTCGTTCCAGGCACAGCTCGTGGGAATGTGACATTCTTTGTTTCTTCAGCTCCATGTCCCCGTGCCTGTCTCATTCCAGCTCACTGTCCTTCCTTCTAACCTCGGGATGCTCCACACCATTTCCTCTGCCAACAATGTTCCGCCTCCCTCCCCTAAATTGTTCCTTCCCATCCTTCGAGTTTCATCACATCTATTCCTCCCTCAGAAAATTCTGGACAGCTCAGACCTAAATTCACATCCCCCAACCTCCCATTTCTTTCTCTGTCAAAGCACCATGCTTCTCTCTTTCCTGGAATTTAGCACAAATTTTAAATACATACTTTGTGTGCCTTTGCTTATAATAATCATCTCCCTCCATACACGCACAGAACCGTAGTGTCCGAGAGAAGGGACCCATATTTGGTTTTTTACCACTCTATACCTAGTGTCAGGCTCAGTGCCAAGCAAAAGCTGTTACTCAGTAAAGACTGGTGGATAAAATGATGAGCCATTCCTTTGCTTCTAGAGTCATCCTTTCTGCTACAAAACCACGCAAAGTGGTCAATAAAAAGATCTTTCATCAGTTGATTCTTCGGAATCCTTCTGTCCAGAAATGAGCAGCAAACAGAACTTGGAATCATCAAATATGACAAAATCATAGTTCAGGTCATACCTCAAAATGAAGTAATAATCAATTTTTGGTACATCAAATGAGGCAACTTAAATGTTTCCATACCCAATAGTCTCTGTTCCTTTGTTTATTGCCTACTGGCTCATTCATCAGGGAAGCCCTTCAAGGACCCCTTTCTGTTTTCAAGACAAAGTTTACCCTTCTCTGAAGGACATGTATGGCCTTTTATAATCTATCCTTTGACTTTTCCTTTGGAGTCATGGTCTAACACTCTCTCATATATCCTGTGCTCTAAACATACAAAAATATTGTGATTCTATCCAACCATAATCTCCCACAACACCAAGTTCTCAAATGTGTCATCTATTCATCAGGAGGACCCTCAATTCCACCATGGCCACTTGTTTGATTAAGTGCTATATCAGTTTTCCATGACTACCACAATACATTACCACAAACTAGTGGGCCTAAACCAACACAATGTCTGAACTTAGAGTCTGGTGATCCAGCATTTGAAATGGGTTTCAAACATGTCAGCAAAACTGCTCCTTTCTAAACATACCAGGGCAGAATAAGTTTCCTTGCCTTTTTCAGCTTCTGGAGGCTGCCTGCAGTTCTTGGCTTGTGGATCCTTCCACCCTCAAGGTCAAAAGTAGCCAGGGAGTGTTTCTCATACTGCATTGCTCTGACCCTTCTTCCTCACAGGAGCACATGGAAGGTTCCTTGTGATTACTCTGGGCCTGCCAGATAATCTAGCAGAATTTCCCCATTTTAATGCCAGCTGATTGACAACCTTGATTCCATCTGCAACCTTAGTTCACTTTTGCTGTAATGTCAAATACTTACAGGTCATGGGGATTGTGACCTGTATCCACTCAAGAAGCTAATACTCTACCCACCAGGAACTCCAAATACACCTTACCGTCCATGTCTTCTTGGGTGTTGCTTCTGCTGCAAGAGTTGAGTCTCTCTCAACTCATCTTTCAGCTTCAATGTATTCTGACACAGTGGGCTTATTATTTTCAATTAATATTGCTGATTTATATGTACATCTTCTTCATGAGACTATTTTAAGATTGGATACCAAATAAAAATGGAGCTCTTAAGTGAGTCAGGGGCTCTGTTATGTACATTTGATTTTTATAACAGTCTGAAATGGAAATCATAACCATTAAATAGTTGGGAAAACTAAATGTTACGGTGGCTAAGCTCTCCACCTAAAGTTATGCACCTCTTGCAAGGCAGAGCTGAAATTTAAACTCATGTCTCTTGTTCCCACAATAGTAAATTTACTGCTAAACTATACTTTCTCAACTTGAGGTTCACTAGACCCACACCAAAGGCCCAACACACAATAGATCTTCATTAAAGATTCGTTGAATTTGATTTGTTAATCTTTCCAACTTGATGACAAAATTAATCTCTTCATTACATTTCACTTCTTTATTCTGCTCATCTCAAAGACAGAACTATTATCAAAATGGAATGTCTCTTCCCAACTGTCAAAATGACTATGCATTGTTTTAATGCTTTAACTGACACAGATTATCATTATCTAATGACAGTGAGAGCAGCTTAAAAATTAAACTGCATCTGTCTTCCAATGTCAGTGATCCCAAGCTTATCACCTGTTCCTTGAAGACAAACCTTGAAAGCAGCAGCTTCTGATCCCAAGATTTCAGCAGGTCCGGAGTAGAATTCAAGTATTCATTTGTGTGAAAGTCTCTCCCATCGGACTCCACTGGGTTGGCATATCTGAGTCTTAAATGATATTGATTAATATTCTTGTCTACATCACAGTATTGTGTGGTTTTTCATCAACAATTTCCATCCATATCATGAAATTCAAGAATGCTTGATAACAAGTAAATCTGGCAAAATAACAATTGATAGCTTCCAATATTGCAAGTTTAGATGTATAGGAAGGAATTTAGCCATGATGAAAAACATTCTTGCACTTTGTCCTGAGAATATGTCTGGTTTACTTGGAGGCCTCCCTTTGTGGTAATGGAATGCCCTATTATACCAATTAACAGTTGTTTGTTCAAAAGAGTAGAACAAGCAATCAAATGCAGTGTTATTCCACTGGCCACTGTGGCTCTAGTTTCATTTTGGGGTTCACATAGAACCATCTGTCACCTTTACCAAAGACTATTTGGACAGGAAAACATATCTATCTGCCAAGACATAGGCACATAGGCTGGCCCCTATCTCCCCTCAGCTGGAACTAAAAGAAAAACTTTATTCTATCCCAGTAAAACCCATTTCCAGCTTCTAACCACCAAAACTGTAAGGTAATACATTCATGTCAGTTTAAGCTACTAGTGTGCAGTAATGTGTTAATTTCAGCAGCCACAGAAGACTCACACAGAATTAAACTGGACATTTAGTAAAATATTTAGTATACATATATATAATCATATTTTAAGCATACTAAGAAGTAGAAAGCTTTTATTTTTCTCCTTCTCTCTTTTCTGATTGGTTGAGATAACAGCTTTTATCTGCAATGGACATTTTGGTATAAACACCTGTGATATACAGCAAGCCAGGTAGGAATTATCCCCACACAGGCACCAAGTCCAGAAAAATATCCTTTCCCTTCCCATATACTTTGGACCTAGAAGAAACACAGGCTTCCACTGCAGAGGTAGAGGAAAGCAAGCACAGCAAAGTGCTGTCCTTAACATTTCCCTTCAGGTAGAGTGAACCTGGGCAGAAGGAGAGACTCCAAGCAGAAAGAGGAGTTCCAGCAAAGTCTCAGAAAGCCAGAGCGAGATTTATTCAGGTTGGGGAATTGTTTTGGTAAGGACTTAAATACTGAGTAGCAAGGATAAGGATGATAATGACAAGAGATATCACCAAAGGTAGTAACTTGGGGACACATAAAACTCTTCATAAACCCTTTTAAGGAGTTTGAATTTTATTTGCAAGGTAATGAAAACGCAGTTAGCAATTTAAATAGGAAAGTGGAATGAACCAATTTGTGTTTTAGAGTGGTAACTTTGGCTATGGCATGGAAACTACTTTGTTCCCCATGAGTTCCAAGAAAAATAAGCAGGTGGAGATTCCCAGGAAGCCAATGCATGCACAGGAGTGGAGGGTACCCTGGACCCACAGAGCCTGCCTCAGGAGAGGTCAGCAGTGTCACATGCTGCAGGGACTTCAATAAGGTAAGAACCAAAGTGTTTCCACTGGCTTTGGAACAAGGCCATTTGGTATCCTTGGAAGACCATTTTAATAGAGTAGCAAGAGCAAACCCAGTTTTCAGCTGAGGAGAAGATGAAGAGAAAGAAGAGACAGAACATATAACTTCCAAGAATCTTGGCTGTGCTAACAGTGAAGGAAGGAACTATAACTGGAAATAGATATAGAGTCCAGAAAGTTGTGTTTTTTTAAATGAAGGAATCTTAAGCAATTCCAATGTTGAATAAAGAATAAAGAAGTTAATGAAGTTAAAGAATAAAGAATAAGAAGTGAATGATGTGGCAGATAGAAGGAATAACCCCTATAATTACTTTCTTAAAGGGGCAGACCAAGGCACTATCAGCTGGAGTGATCTGTCTTAAGAAAAGGAAGCAGGAAAGATGAGATATTGGTGGCTGTCAGCACAATGCATGGTAGCAGCAAGAACCTAAGGGGATTTCTACATTGGAGCACTTACTTTTGTCCCTGGGAAGTAGGAGTGAGGTCTCCTATTGACTTTGAGTATAGCAGGAGAGAAGGAATGGTGAATGGTGAGAAAGAAGTTTCCAGTAATCTGGAGAAAGTTTAAATGACTACATATCTCTTAGGACAGAGAGCCGGAATTGGGAAATACACAAAGAAAACCAAGCAGAGTTGGATTGAAGACTGCAGTCAGCCCCAGAGTGCTGACCAGGGTCCTGAAAACCATCAGGGCTCTTGGTGTCCCTCTCCATGGAGACTCAAGCTTTTCCTCAGGGTTTTGTTTCAGTGTGAAGGGCGTCTGGATCCTCCTGCTCTGACCCTACATTAACTCTAGAATATTAAGTAGCCAGGTGGTGCTGTGGAATGAAAGACATTAGCAGCCCAAGGAGGGAGAAGGGAATGAAGCCTGGGGAGCTATGAACACTGAGCCTTTCTTGCTGAAGTTCATCACCCTACATCCTTTAGAGATGGTGCTTTGGTGTTCAATTGTTTTTTTTGTCTGTTTCCTAGAGCATTTAATGAAATACTTACTGCCTATTAATTCAAACAGAAGTTTACTGTTCAATAAAACAACCAAAATCTTTACATAGCCTATATTTTGATGATATTGCATTCATTTACTCATTTTCCAACAATAGCTTTGGAATACCTTCACACGCCAAGTATTCAGCTTGATAGTACTTGCTCTCAGTAAGGTTCAACAAATCCAATTATTTTGAAGTAACCTGTCCTTCAGAAAAAATATGTATAATGGGACTTAAAACCCAATGCAAAAATCCAACTACAAAAAATTAATAAATTAGATATGCCCAGCATCCTTATTAAATGGATTCACCACAGATTCCTTTAAACAAGTTCCCCTGGAACATCTGAAATATAATTTGATTTAAAGACCCTAAGGTATCCACAACCCCTTAGGAAAACATTCATTACCTTGAGTGAGATACATGTACACCTGCCAAGTCATCTCTATGGTCCAAACATATCGTTCTGTATTTGTCATAGTCCACTTCTCTTATTGCCCTTCCTTCAGACACATCAGTGAGTGTAAAGGAAAACTGGGTGCTTAATCAGCAAGCATCACAACATTGGTAAACTCTCCTGTTCAATTTGTCACTTGCTCTTCTCTCATTTATTCTATGAAAATATGTCACTGCCTTGGTGACGTATTTTATTTAGTGCTTAAATGGAGTCTGGGGAGTAATATTGACCATAATAAATTATCAGAAAGATCTTTAGCTCTATTAATGTAGAAACTTTGTTTCTCTTGCCCAACATTTTGTCTTATTTTATCTATATTCCATCATCAGAGTGCTTATTCAGTCAAAAAGTGTTCCCGGTACTGTTATGAAACAATTCTGATATGAATTCACTTAACCCCTATGAAGGAGGTATAATCATAATTTTACAAGTATGGAAATTGAAGACAGAGGCTACAGAGCTAGTGAGTGCAATAATTTAAGTCCAGAAATAGTCTGGCTCCAGAACCTGGGTCCACAGCCACTATGTGGGGCCACTGCCTCAGATTACAATGTTACCATTCCATCTTAAGCACCAAGCATAGTGCTTAGCATATTGTAGTTGTTGTCTCTCTGATAATGAGCTATATGTACATCTTCTTTCCACTAAACTGCTAGTTCTCTAAGATTGACATTTTACCTACCTCACAACACCCAGAAGAAAAGATCTAGTTTCAGAACCTACTCAGTGATTTCTTGGGGGAACAAATAATTATTAAGTGCCTACCTTGGTCAATGCACTGGTAATACATTGCTTGCCTCCTCAGCTCATATGCAGTGAAGTCTCATGCAGGTGAGTGGGATGTGGCTCTGGGTTAGCGTGTGAATACTGAAGCATGCCAGCATTTACCTCTGAGCTTACAATAGTCTATTTCTAAGAATATTCTGAGACTGAATTAAACTAAAAGCAGCCAAAGTAACAATGCCTCAGCTACATATGTGTACCTTTTCGGTGATTACTGTCAACTACTAAAAGCTTGACACAACCTTTGAATATTATTACCATTTCTCATGAATGAAGAAGCATTTGTATCTAGAGATCAAGTATCACAAGATGGCTACAAAACAATTTGAATTGGGAGGTACTGGGAGACATGAAGAGGAGCACAAATGAAGGAGGATAAAGGTAGCAGTAGTAATTGTCTTCTTTGAAAAGAGAGAAATCAAGAGAGCTTCTGTTTTAAGAATTTTTATACAGGGGAGGATTTCCATGACAACTGAGTACTTAGTTATTCTAATTGCAGGAGAAACAAAGCATCTAAAAAGTGAGAAAATATGTTCCAGGCGCACAGAATAAATCCCAGCTAAACTAGGAGCATTGATGTTTCATTAAAAGCAGTGAAATTCACCACCAGACTTTTTATTTTAACTCAATATAAAAATAAGTGACAATATTTCTTGAGATTCTCTAGATCATTTCACATGAGATGTTAGATCTTAAAATTAACTGGAAGTACATGAAAATCTACACAACCATAACCTTTGAATCATGACTTTAATTGAAGATTAAATTGATTGAGGAAAATAAAGTCCCTAAACTGAATCTCATGGGAATGTGATAAAACTATATACTTTAAATTTAATGCAAATAGAATTATCCAATATATCTGAATAGTAGCCTCTCACTCATATGCACAAAAGACACTATAAATAAAATACTATCTCAGTGTATTCTAAGATTTACTTGAGAAATACCATGTACTGGCTAATGTAATTTGAGATACAACAAACTGACCTAAATCAAGCCTAGTCTAAATTTAAATAAAATATACAAAATGACCATGACTTTCCAATGCAAGCCCATTCTAATCAAATGGATGATTGTCCCTTTGAAGAATTCTATAAAGTATTAGAGAACATTGCCTCAAAATATGGACTTCCTTTCTCATTCTCTTGAATTGTACTTCCCCTGACCCTTTCAGGATTTCTCCACTGCACAATAAGAGTGTATGTCTTTGGTCAATGCACTCAGATGACCTGGGTGTTCTAATTGGAAGACTTGGGTTAATGCCCTGTTTCAGTCATTTCCTAACTATTGATCTGAGGAAAGTCATTTCACCACTCTGAATCTCAGTTTTCCAATCTGTTTAGAAGGAATAAACACATATCCATGTAAGATGTTCACATACAAATTTTATTGTGTACCAGTCAAGAAATGAAGCACTAAAGAGATGAAAAATGTAAATTATCCCTGTTTTTGAGAAAACAATCTACTAAAAGAGACATGTCTAAGTTATATGAACTTGATATATTGCCTGATCGATTCTCTTATCAAGATATAAAACAAATTGGGTGAGCTTAAAGGATGGGGATAATTCTTCCTGAGAAAGATGGAAACGGTTATTCAGAGTCAATGATGCTTAAACTGTCTTACAACATGAGGTTGCTAAATGGAAGGAAGAGATAGGTGATACAAGGAAAGGAGGAATCTCAGACATCAGGATGTGTTCCCTGGTATCAAGGCTCGAAGGGGTATGGTGCAAGTCCAGTGAGGCTGATGCCTGGTAGGAAGTTGAGGGACATAGGAGAAGGACAAAGGGATGGGCTGCATTGCAGCTGTTTGATGTGCCCTATTAAAAACTGAGATTTTTTTTCCCCTAGAGGAAAAACAGAGAAGTGAGATAAGTTAGGGTGACCAGGAGTAACACATGTAGACATTTTTTTTTTCCTTGCAGAGGATAATAGAGACTTTTGCCACACAACTAATCTGAAGCAAAGACTGATTTAACTAGTTCTACAGCATAAATTTACTCAAAACACCCATGATGAATTCAGAATTTGGTTGCAAATAAGATGACTAACTCATTCCCAGTGACTTTCCTAATTTCATAATTCAAAGTCCTCCTGCTTGTGTAATTCTCTGAATTCCAAATACAATTTGACTTCTTTCTGGAAATGGACATGTGTCTTTCTGGTGACTGCAGACCACAGAACAGAAGTACGCACAGAATTCAAGATTACAACTGGTTTATGTATCCCTCAGAATGGGGAAGATGATAGATCCATCTTTAGACTTTTTAAGGATAGTTATCTTGGTCCATCTGGTATAGCAAAATAGTTTAGACTGGGGAACTTACAAATAACAGAAATTTTTTGATCATAGTTCTAGAGGCTGCAAAGTCCAAAATTTGGCATCTGGTGAGGGTCTACTCTCTGCTTCAAAGATGGTGCCTCTTTGCTGCATCCTCATGCCATGAAAGGAGTGAATAAGTTCCTTGGCCTCTTTTATAAGGGCACTAATCCTGTTCATTCAGACTCCACCCTTGTGATCTAATCTCTTACGGAAAGTCCCATCTTTTAATACTATTGCCCTGGGCACTGGGTATCAACATAGGAATTTCAAGGAAACACAAACATTCAGACCATAGCAGTATCACACTAGAATGCCAAAAGAACTTCAGTACAAGCTAGTGCCCCATAAAAATGTTCCAGCAGCACAGACCATCATCACTACATTATAAACAGACCCCAATGGGTTTGCAATGTTTGAGGAATATGAAAATGTTTCTGGTGCTTATGTAATACCTCCGCTCAAGGAAAAGCAAAAGCATTTCCACAGCATGCACTTGAGTCTAGTGGCCAACTTGGGGTTTTCAATTTACTGCCTTGATTAAATAAATAAAAGTACCATGATCTAAAAGCTAATATTGAAATTTCTAAAGCACTTTTTATTGTTTTGGGGGAAATTTGCTTTACTTAAAATGTATTTAGCTGTTCTGTAGACTAATTAAAAGGCAGAATACGCCAAAATTGTTTTCCCTAAAACTGTTGATATATATTATTCTATTGAATAAAACAACATTCATTTCAATGACTTAACTGTTCCACTAATTCATAATGAGTGTATGTGTGTATGCATCTGTAACTGTGTATAAGGTTTTTGAATTATTCACATACAAATGGTCCACATTGAGTAATGAAATAGTTTAGTCTTAAAAGCACAAAAGAGAAAAATACTAAATATTACTGTATTTCAAAAGTAATATACAGTTAAAAAGTAGGTATAATATGCTCCCATAATAATGTTATAGTTGGTATTAAAGTCTTGCCAAGAATTAATAGTACTATGGAAATCCAAAATTAATAATAAAAACTTTGTATAATGTGAAATAAAGTACTATATGTCATACATCACATATAAATTTAATATTTAAAAAAATACATTCTAGATGGCCAGTAAAAATTATTCCAAATTTGGTCTTACATTCAGAGAATTTATGTAAAATGTATTTTTCTGGAGAATGAACAAATTAGGCTAGTAATATAATAATGGCCATTCTATTTAACTATAGTTTTAAAATATTGTCACATGGTATGATTGTAAGAATTATAAGATTAGAAACTCTCTGGACACTGGAGTCTCATGAGATGGAAGATTCATGGTATTCTGGCTCTTGAGAAATGCCCGCTAATACCTTAAAAGTCATTTTTGTGGCATGAGATGCAGTTTGGCAAATTTTGTTCCAATTATGACAATATACTTATAAAGTGTATTCTAAAAATAAAATTTAGAAAACAAGGCCAATTTATGAATTTTTTATCCTACTAAATAAGCAAATCATCTAATCAATACAATGCCTACTTATTAATCTGAATGAGGCATACATTTATATTTCAATTATATGTGGATAATCACATGATATTTCAATTTGGATTTATCATAATTACCTCCTCTAATCCTCATGGAGGGTTAGAAAATCCCAGTATCTGTTCCAGTAGTAAAGATGACCACCAGCTTTGCAGGGACCTCTCTTTCTAACACTGCAACTTCATACATTCTGAGTCTCACTCTTTCGTCTCTTAGTTTCTGAATGAATGAAAATCCATGATGGGACCCAGGGCCAATTAAGACTCTATTTTCTAAAGAAATAAGTGTTGTAAAGTCATTTGAGATGTTTAGCTTGATGAAAGGCAAGACATACTACAATCTTGTTAAAGCAGTACCAAACAAAAGAAGGGCGAGACAGTTTATCTTTCCAGAGTCAGAAGTCACACATGAGCAGAAGCTGGAAAGAAAACATTGAAAGATTACCACTTTTCCTCAGCACAGGTTAGAACTCTGGCAACAAGGAAAGGCATTGGAAGGGCGCCAAAGCAACCTCTGATAGTGGAAAGGCTTTCCTGGTGCCAAAGCAACCTCCTGTCTCTGAAAGTTTGAACAAAAAGGGTCTATAACTGTGTCTGTATCTCTATATACCCATCCATCTCAGTTTTTAAAAGCCTGACATATTTTGATCCCTTGAAAGAACATGAATATACATACCACACAGATTTATGTAGTTGGTGGTCACATGTAACTGATGTGGTTACACAGGAATAAGAACTAATGCCTGTACAGGCTAATTTTGATTGCTTTGAATGCACATACCCATCACTGTTTTGCCAATAATAAAATCTAGGCTTCTATTACTTACAATTAGATTACAAATCCAAATAAATTAATATTGGTTCACTATAATTTGCTTACCTGGATCTACTTATTTTGTTGGGTTTTATGCTAACGGTCTGTCCAACAATTATAATTACCTTGTGCAGTTTCTCAGCAACTACTGTATCATTCTCCAGATGGAGTGCTGTGACATTTCTGGATAAAGAGCAGTAATTCCTATTTTATATTTAAACATAATTAGGTTTCTGACAACTACCTATGCCAAGAAGCCACACTATATAAAAGGTACCTGTAGACTGTTGAATAGCTATTTGCCTGTCCACAATTACAATATTAATCTTGAATAGATGGTGTGGAGTGTGGGCTCTGAATACATTTTCAAATAATGGTCAATTAAAATAGGCCTCATATCAGATTGCTTGTCCATGCCAGGGAAAGTGTGATCCCCATGTTTGCAGGGCACAAAGCTGGTGATATCAGTTCTTTCTCTTCCTCCACATGTGGATTATGGAACATGTCACTGAAGGTATCATATACTTGCATAATAACAAGAAAAAGTAGCCAACATTGACCATGTGTGCTGTGTTATAAATAACATGTCAAACATTTTCATTCATCCTGACATCCATTCAGCATTTATTGATTGCCTTCTCTGTGCTTGATATTCTAAGCACAGAAGACACAATGGTGCAAAGACCAAAAATAATTTCTTTCCTCATGGTATGGATGTTCCATAGGGAAAATAGAAAATAAATTAGGAAAGAAGGGAAAAAATAATGTGAGGCTGTAAAAACTGCTATGGGTCAGGTAAGGTAGGTGCTAGAGAAAGACAAAATGAGGTTGGAGAAGCCATCCAAAGTGTGACACATAGGATGAAGAGTCACCTGTGATAACAACCTGCCAGATATAAGGGAGAACAAATGGAAAAGCCTCAAGCAGCAAGGAAGACCTTACAGATCTACAGGGATTACTTTGCCATTTACCTCAAGCCATCTTAAGTCATGAGTATTATCAGTCTCATGGAACAGATGAGAAAACCAATGTATTATGGCCAAGTTCACACAAGATAGAAGTGGCAGAGCTGGTGTTTCAACTCACATCTACTTTCAGTTTAATAGAAGAATGCACCAGACATTATCTTCACACTATTTCTTCATTTACTTGACAATGTCTCCATGCATTTCCGTGAATGAAAAAGTTAAACTTAACCTTCTCCCTTTATTTTGTGATGAATGTACACTCCCATGTATTCCTTTGTTGTGAAAGCTGCTATAAAAATGAACCTCTAGTGCTAGGGTTATAGCTCACTTGCCTAGCATGCATTAGGCACTGGGTTTGATTCTCAGCATTGCATATAAGCAAATAAAAAGGTCCATCAACAACTAAAAGTAAAAATAAAAAAAAAAATCTCTAACTAGGTAGCTTAAATAATAGGAATTTAGTGCTCTAAGGGCTGGAAGTATAAAACCCATATAATGGTTCCTTCTGAGGAAGGAGCTATTCCAAGTCTCTCTCCTAGCTTTTGGTAGCCTCAAGTATTCCATGGGCTATAGATAGCCATCTTCTTCCCATATCACTTTATGTCAGCTTTCCAAGTGTGTCTGACTCTGTGTCCTAATTTATCCTTCTTTTAAAGGCATCAGTCATACTGGATTATGGCCTTCCTTAATCTCCTTATTTTAACCATTTCTAAGAAGGCCACTTTCTGAGTACTGAGTAGTCAGTACTTCAAGGTACCATTTTTTGGAGGATACCATTCATTCCCTAACAATCAACATAAATTATTCCCCATAAATCAGGATATTTTTCATAATAGAATGTTTTTGTTGCTTCTGGTTTACTTATTTTTAATCTAACATGATCTTTCTCTTCTTTATGTCAGCTTTCCAAGTGTGTCTGACTCTGTGTCCTAATTTATCCTTCTTTTAAAGGCATCAGTCATACTGGATGCTAGGCAAGTGAGCTATAACCCTAGCCCTGGTTTTAGGTTCCTTACTTTTTTTATATATATATATACACCCACAAATATAGATGTATATTATTTCCTGCTTATCAACAGTTCACTTTCCACAGTTTCAGTTCTTCATGGTCAACCAAAGTCTGAAAATATTAAATAAAATAATTCCAGATATAAAAAGATTATAAGTTATAAATTACATGATGTTCTGAGTAACATGATGAAATGTCTCACTGTCACACCTCCTGCCACTCGGAACATGAATCGCCACATAATCCAATGTATACATGCTCTGTATGCTGTCTGCTCAATAGTTCCCAAGCAGACTGCCTGGTTGCAAGGTCAACTCTCACGGTACCCCAGTGCTTATGATCAAATAAGCCTTACTTCCCTTAACAATGGACTCAAAGTTCAGGAGTTGATGGTGGCAACTCTGATACTGCAAAGAGAAGCTATAAAGTATTTCCTGTAAGTGAGAAGGTGAAAGTTCTTAAAAGAGAAAGAAAAAACATCATAAGACAAATAGTGTAGTCAAAATGAATCTTCTATCTGTGAAATTGTAAAGAAGAAAAAAGAAATGCATGCTAGATTTGCTGGTGTACATCAAACTGCAAAAGTTAAAGCTTTAGTGCCTAGCAAGTGCTTAGTTAAGATGGAAAAGTATTAAATTAGAGGGTTTTGGACATCAGTGGTGTCAGGTGTCCACTAGGGATCTTGGAACATATCCCCTATAGATAAGAGGTAAGTATTATACTGGGAGTTTTCTATGCCATTATTTCCTTTACAAAATATGAATTTATATTATAAACTTGACTCTTCATCTTATCTTTCTTGCTTAATCATATTTTATAGCAAATTAAATTAATTAAATCAACTTCTCTAACTTGATAATTTAAGAGTACTTTAACATGTATATGTATATGCACTATCTTAGTTTGGACTGTTATAACAAAGTACCATACACTGAGTACAATTATAAACAATAGAAATTTATTTCTCACAGTCCTAGAGGCCAAAAGTCAAGATCCAGTTGTCAGTATATTCTGGTTCTGATGAAGTCCCTTTCCTGAGCTGCAGACTGCTGACTTCTCACTCTGTGTCCATGTGGTAGAAAGAAGGCAGAGTGTTCCTTGGGATCCCTTCTATAAAGGCACTAATCCCAGGGTGCGGGCTCCACCTTCGTGATGTAGCTGCCTCCCAAAGGCTCATCTCCTAAAAATATCCTGCTAGGGAGTATGGTTCCAGTCTATAAATGTGCCAGAGACACACACACACCACTGCAGGAGCTGTCATTCATTCTCTGGTTCTCCCAGGGTTAGGCTCACTCTAGTATTCTGCAGTCCTCTTCATCTCATTTAGAGGTCCATGTGGCCCCACGTGGTGGGACCGGAGTGTGAACGCGGTGCAGTGTGAGAGGCCAGGAATCCTGTGGACCCCTCATCAGGACTCAGCCAACCCTGTCCTCACTGAAGGTGAGCACAGTGATCCACCTTCAAATGTAGCCATCAAGAGAAGGCATTGGGAATGTCAGGCTTACTTCCTGTCTAACTGGTTCATTGAATCTTTATCCAGAGCTAGAGATTTAGCCTTTATCTCCCTAACCCTCAGTTTCTACCTCAGTAAAATAGGGGTCATGACTGTAGCCATCTCCTAGGGTTGTTAGCAGCAGTGACCTCAGCAAGTTTTTCCAAAGTCAGCAGGATCAATCAGCAGAAAACAGTCAACACAGAGGATACACCTTATCCTTGGTATTCATGCCTTCTCTCTCTTATTCTGATCAGCTTTCTAAGTTAATAAGCTGAATTTAATGATTCATTAGTGATATTAGTTAAATGCACAACTTCATAATTTCCTTATTGCTAATGGTGCCAACATATTGGCTGTATTGCCAACTTGCATCACTGAGAAGTTTCTTGTTAAATAAAAAGGGAGAAAAGTTGGAAAAGAGGGCAGAGCAGACAACTGTTGGAGATCCTCCATTACCAATGGTCCATGAACATATGGACGAAAAGTATCACTGAGAATACTGGAAAAGGAATTAAACTTTTAAACAGTGATTAAAGTAAGACTTTAAGATAATTATATTTTTCCTGTGGCATATTTTTATGAGGATAATAAAATAAAAGTATCAAAGAACCAAATAAAGACCTCTAGAGCTTTAAAACAGGCATCTGCCAAGTAAAAGAACACCAGTGAAGAAATTCACTGTGGTTTGTTGATAGGTAGAAATCTAATATTCAAAAATTCGGAAGTAGTTTTCTTAGTGATTATTCTAAGCAAACATTGAGAGCGTGCTCTTTGATTTCACAGAATGAACTTGTAAGTCTGAGGTGGGTGACTAAGCACTAAGCATTTTCATTGTTTATTGGTCAAAAAGGGTCTTCAGTATGCTTTAGTAAGAGCTTGGTACGAGGGACAACTTGAAGTTCGTGGAAATTTATTAGTTTATCTGGCTAAGGTTGGTTGTGATCAGCTATAATATTCTATTTTTATATCACATTTGCAATTATAAAACATGTTCATTCCTTCAGAGGAAACAAAGACTCGAATTTCTAAATCCTCATTGTACTTTATTTTTGTGCCATCTCTACTTTCAGATCGATGATAAAATTTATAAGATGTTTAGAATAAAGTTAGAAAATTATATACAGGTTCAAACCTACATTTTGAATATTAACTTCTCAAATTCTTTTGAGTAGAGCTGATAGCTCTAAATGTATATTTCAATATTCAAAACCATGGCAGGCATTAGGAAATGGATGAAAAACATTACATTTGGTGCTTTTGACACTCTTGAAAAAATATGCCACATAGTAACTCAAATGGAAGTCAAAGCTATAAAGGCAATTCAGTATCCCTGACAGGCAGGAGATTGGGGTAACTTCCTATGACACACTTAGTCAAAAGGGAAGGGTGCAAAATGCGGATGTCTGAGAGCAGAAAAATGAATTCAAGAATAGAGTTCAAGTTTTACAAGCTAACTGGCTTGCAAAATCCTGCACAGTATCACTGGCATGGAATAATTTCTATCAGGGCAAGTGGTGGAATATTCAAAGCAAAAGCAACTTCTGCATGTTTAAAAATATCACTGGCCACAATAACACTCCTGTCAGCTACAGTATAGTATTTATCATTCAATTAAGTAGCTCTGTCATTGTATTTCATGTGTCTAGGCTTTCAAAGGACATGCTATTTTTCCTTAGCTGACTTAGGATGCCCAATGCCAACCGATAACTGGAATGATTTCATGCAGACCTTATAATCATAATGCTATTTTGATCTCTAAAACATTCTCCTAAAAAGAATCTCAATTTTAGAAACAACATTATGAGCTTATGTTTTCCCAGTACTCATTTAGAAATAGAACATTCTAATACTTTGCTCTCTCTTACATTATACCAAGATTATACCAATAAATAAAAAATGAACAGAAGATCCAACATTGCAATGGCCATATACTCTTTGAATTGGATTGCATACTTCCCAGAGGCCATAGTCAGCAAAAGCCTTTCTGTTCCTCATCAGGAGTCCTTCTCAGTGAGTGAGGGTGGTGGGTGCCGACGTGGGTCAAGTGGCTCCTGTGAGCAAGGAAGCCACCACAGCAGCAGAATTCCAGTAGTCAGCTCCTTAGTCTGTCTGTCCCCAAGAGCAATCACTGTTTCAGCTGGGTGTAGCTTACTACTGGGGACAAGAGGCTATAGACTTTTGAGGCATAACATGGATGGAAGCCCTGTCTGAAGGTTTACGACCGCCAGGTGACTTCTGAGCACATCTCCAGGTCTCTGTAGAGACTGAAATGAAAACTGTCCCCTTCCTCAGCACATGTTGGATTAAAGAGATTCTGATAAAACTTCAAAAGTATAGTCTTTAAGGAAAAAGAACACTACTCTGAGTTCAACAAAATTAAGGAATTCTGTGAAGGAGTTAATGGGTCAGAAAGGGAGAGGATATGTACCATGTCTTATGCTGAGGTTTTAATATCTAGAACCTGCAGGGAATACTGCAGTCAACTGAAAATGGACAGAGGAAACAGGCAAGAGTTTAAAGAAAAAGAAACTCAAAACAATCATGAAAATGTGAAAGGACTATCAAAATTAGAACCAGAAAAACACGAAAGACACCAGTGAGATATCACATTCCACTTTTTAAATTTGCAACAGTTAGAAAGCTAGATCTCACTGATTGTCCACGGGGTTGTGGAGACCCCCAGAAACTAACGAGAGCAGGGGTTGTAAGGTATTCCAAAAAGCAAGCTGGCACAATCTAATTTTATACACACACACACACACACATATTTCCTTGAATACCACCATGCTAAATCTTCATCATACTTTTATGGTCTAAACTGGGGATAACAAAAATGCATCCCAGAATTGCAGTCTCTTAGAAAACCATTTTATTTCTCCAATTCCTGTAGTTTTGGAAGAAATATACTTGTGTATGAATGATTGTTTTTGTGTATGCACATGCACACAAAGTGTATGTGGAGGGAGACAGAATAGACACTGAGTAATATCCAAGTTCATTTCCTTTAACATGTACTTTTAGGGCTGGGGTTGCAGCTCAGTAGGGGAAGTGCTTACCTAGCAGGTGTTAGGCACTGCGTTAGATCCTGAGCACCACATAAAAAAATAAGTAAAGGCATTGTGTCCACCTACAACTAAAAATATTTTTTTTTAAATGCACTTGAATACTTTCAGGAAAAGCATGCATTTCCCACTTGAACCAACTCTTGCCCTTCCTCTTGGCTCCTACACAGAGCTTTACCTGCCTGCCTATCTATCACCTGCCTGATTCTGAAAGGCACTTGACCTCATTAACCTGATATGCTATTCTGCTCAGCATTATTTTCCAAGATAGCTTAAGCACATTTAAAAATGTGAGGGTGATCATCGAGGTCAAAATGACAGCTATCAGTCTATGTTCTGATCAAAAAAAAGAGAAAGACACTGTTCCTTCTTGAGGGAGCTCTAAGTCTACAAACCATTACACATTGCAGAGGCAAGCACATGTGAACTGAATTTTTTTCACCATGTTTTGCTTGAAGAGCAGGAAAAAAATAGAAGAGGAAAAGGACAAAACCTAAGATTTCTCTTTTTGCTTCATTTTGAGCCATTTACAAAATGATACATCATAAGAAGATGGGAGCCAATTTTCAAATTTGGATCTCTCAGTCAGCTATCCATATACAATACTTGGAGAGCCAGCAGTCCCTTCTTGCCAGTTTTAAGGGATTTAGTTTGCTAATGAAGGCTTTCCAAATGGACAGATGTATGAATACTGTTTCATGGGTCTGTACTAAAATCAAAATTCTGTCTGCAAATTCAAGAGCAGTGAAATTGTGTTGCAAAGCTTATTGGGCTGGGAGGGAGCATATGCGTCTATGGAGAGGACTGCACACTGGCATCATCCAGTATGGTTTTCTGCATATGCAGAAACATCCACTGAGTCAGCTGAGACTCTGTGGATCTGCACTTCCTGTTTTACACTACCTTATTTCTGTTTAGTAATAATTTTACACGTAAACAAGGTAGTATTAAGTGCTATAGAAATCTTTTAGAGAAAAAAAAGTTAATACAGCATTATTGTATTCCTACTAATGTTCTGTTCTCAGATTTACCACTCAAACGAAAAGGGGAACCTAGAAAAACATTCATGATAAAATAAGCAAAACTTCAGAATTCAAAAATGTTCAAGGATAGACTTTAAAGTCATATGCTTACATCAATATATGCTCATCTTTAAAATACATAACTGCCCTTAAAACCACTATTTTTTGCAAAGATCTTTATATATATTCATTGAACTAACCTTTATTGAATGCCTACTATATGTAGGCATTGATGTATTTGTGCATGTGTGCATGTGTGTGTGTGTGTGTATGATCACATTTAATATTATAATAACCTGTGGGGCTTTTTGAATACATCTTAGGGGATAGTACTTACAAGTAAGAACCTTTTCCATGATCTCATTATTTTTAATCAGTCATAATTTATCTTGAACTTAACACAGCTCAGTATACACATAGAAAAGAGTTATACACACACATGCTACACAAAAATCTCTGTAGCAACAGTGTTAATATTGGTCCAATATAGAAGCTACTCTAATGCTCATTAACATTAGAACAAATCATTATTTATTCAGACAATGAAATACTACACAACAAGGAAAAAGAGACCTCTAGTACAAACAATACTATGGATGAATACCTTAGTCTTTTGGCTAATATGACAAAATACAAGAAACTGAGTATCCCATAAACAAAAGAAATATGTTTCTCCTAGTTCTGGAGGTTACGAAGTCCAAGAGCAAGGTGTCAGCAGGTTTGGTGTCCAGTGAGGACCTGCTTCCTGGCTTGTAGATGGTGCCTTCCAACTGTGTCCTCACATGGTTTAAATTATAAGATTTCTCTGAGGCCTCTTTTGTAAGGGCCTTCCACTACTATCACCATGGTGGGTAGGATATCAACCTGATTTTGTGGGGGACACAAACAATGAATATCACAGAAATAATAAGAGTGAAAGCCACACATAAAGTATATGTGCTATGTGATTACATTTACACAAAGCCCAAATACAGGTAACTCATCAAAGCAAGTAGAAGTCAAGGTAGTAGTTACCCTTGGGACATTCACAGTGCCTGGAAGGAATCTGAGGTGCTGGTTACATGGATGTTTGGTCTGGGAATATCTGAGCTATAACTTTCTCTTTGAATTTTATGCTTCAATAAAATGCATTCATAAAAAGAAGTAACCATGTATGTAAAATTAATGATGAGAAATTTCTGCTACACAATATTGAGTTAAAAACCTAAAATCTTACTTTATGAACTCAAGTTGGTAAATATATTACTGTGCCCTGACGGAGAACATAGGAAGCATAGTTAAGGTGTTGAAGATAATAGCAGTAATATTTCTTTTTAAACTTTTCTTGATGCTGATACTGTGTAATAACTTAAAGAAATGTAAAAGCAACATGATCTGCCTGAGAATCCTCCAAATGGCTTGTTCACCACAATTCTCTCCAAAATTCCAGGAGTCTGGAAGTTAGCACACATGTTCCCTGAAAAGGTACCCTAATTGTTCAACAAGCCAGTTTGACCTTATAATTGCATAATTACATTTCTGTCATTAATATTGTTTCCAGATCATACAGAATATTGGGAATGTTCCCTATTTGGTTTATTTAAATGGCAGAGATGCCTGGCTCAAGAGCAGGGGCCAAGGATTCCCTCTCTGACACTAAGTATGGAATCAGAATGGCTGCACACATATTCACAAGTACACAGAATACAATAGCCTGCATATTCATGGAGTAACATGGCATTTTCATAGAAGCAAGATCTATAATTAGGTTATGGAAGGTTTTGACCATCTAACTTTTTTGAAGAGAGTTACTATGTTAGTCAACTATTAATCATTGTAAACAAAATGCCTAAAAGAACAACTGCGAAGAGGAATAGTTTATTTGGGGCTCATGGTTTCAGAGTCTCAGTAGAGAGTTGGCTGACTCCATTGCTCTGGGCCTGACGTGAGGCAGTACCTTGTGGCTAAGGGAAGGGGAGAGGAAAGCTGCTAGTTTATAGCAGCCAGGAAGGAGGTGGATGAGGGGACCAGGGACAAAAATGAGTCTTCCAGGGTATATCCCCAGTGACCTACTTCCTCCAATTGGGTCCCACATTCCAGTAGTTCATCCAGCTATCAAATTCATTTGATGGACTAGTCCACTGGTGAGGTCAGCTCTCATGATCTGATCATTGCTCCACTTCTGAACCTTCCTGCCCTGGGGACCATGCTGTCAACACATGAGCTTTCAGGAAACATTCCATGTCCAAATCTTTTTTTTTTTTTTTTTTACTGGGGATTAAGCTCAGGGACACTCAACCACTGAGTCAGATCCCCAGCCCTATTTTGTATTTTATTTAGAGACAGGGTCTCACTGAGTTGCTGAGGCTGGCTTTGAACTTATGATCCTCCTGTCTCAGCTTCCTCAGCTGCTGAGATTACAGGCATGCGCCACCGCGCCCAGCTCATGTGCCAATCTTAACAGGCACATCATCCAGTTCCAAATTCTAAACTAAAAATGAAAAGTAATGTCCTTTTAAGTTCCAGATACGAGGTCACAAAGCAATGATCTGAACACCAGGTGGCAATTTGGTATCATGACTGTAACACAGAAGAAGAGTAGGCAAATTCTCCAGTTTCCACTGAAACGAATGTTTGTGGCATTTAAGGGCATGCCGGGAAGACCATGTGTTCATCCCCTTTTTATTTTCTGTAACTTATTCTGGTTCGTTTTCAGAGAAAGGAGAGTTCACACAGACAAATTTTCTTGTGAAACTGAGCGGATATCATCCTAAATATAGGGATGCCATATGATTTTCTTTTCCTTTTTCTGGCCCTTATTCTAAGTGTATCCAGTCATAAATACACATAAAGATTTCCCCAATAAATTTACCCCATCCTACCCCACTCCCATGGTGCCTTCCTTTGGTTCCTTTGCCATTGTGGTAGCAAGTGAAAGAAACCTACTAAACTGGTTTAAGCGAAACTGCAATGTCCCATGGACAGCAAGGTTGGGAAGTCCACCTCAACTTTAAGAAAATGTGGAGTCAGCCACAGGAGAGTCTAGGCCAGGAGCTCCTCCTTTCCCCCATTAGCCTTCATATCTGCTTTGTCCTACCTGCGTCAGTCACCCTTTCCCTTCTCTTCTCTTGGCCCTTTTTCTTCTTCCCTTCTCCCTCCTGCCATGTCTGTCTGCGCCTCTCTCTCTCTTTCTCTCTCTCCCTGGAATGATGACACTAACTACATAGGATCAAAACAACAACCCCAGCTTTATGTCTGCAGCTAGTTAGTTACAAGCCCTGAATCCCCATTTTAAATTAATGTTAAGGAGTATCTTGCTGGCCTATTTGGTTCTAATGTCTCGGAGTTGTGCAAGATGTGTTCTTAGGAAGAAAGCACAATGAAGTCTAAGACTATGAACACTTAATTTATTTATATTTTAGTCCAGGAAACCCATGCTAGGATATCCTTCTGAACTAGGAGGAAGAAGGCCAAACGTGGCCCTAGGAAATTCCTAATGAATGTCCTTGACAGTGTGGTCCATTGTGGGTAGGGCTGGCATCCTGAATGACAGTAGGATTAATACCAAGAACAATCATCACATGGAAATTTCAGCAGCCTACTGTGGTCTCTAATTCTTATTTGTCCTTAGAGTAGATTCCAAACTGCTGACAAGTCCTGGGTGTGCCCCTCTAGCTCTTCCTGTGCCTGTCTTTACTGCTCACTAAACCCTCCCAGCTGTCCTTCATATGCTTCAAACATGCCAAGATCTTCTGTACCTTAAGGGCCTTGAATGTCCCTATGCCTCATAGTGTCCCCCTACTTCTTTTTCTCTACATGGCTAGCTCCTTCTCATCCTTCAAGTCTCATTTCAAAGGTCACTTTATATATCTTCACTGACCACTCTATCCATAACAGTTTCTTACAAAGTCACTCTCTATTACATTACAGTCTTTATTAACACTTATCCTAACCTAAAATTGTTTGCTTTCTATCATCTTTATTTTCTTTCTCCTCACACTGGAAGGTGTGTGCCAGAGCTGCAGTCACTTTTTTTGCTCCCTGCTTTCCCCTTCATCACTAAAGAGTGCCTGCCATAGTAGGCAGAAAATAAATATGTCAAATGAACAAGCAAATGCAAAATGCCAGGTAAATTCATTTTATTCAGAAATGCAAAATTAAAGCTATCTTAGTTTGAAATAGCAGCATCAAAATATCAACTGATTAAAATGGCAAATTCAAAATAGTTCATTGTTCCTGGATATATTTTGTGATCTAAGTATATAATCTACAGAGGAACAGATATTGAGAGAGAGAATTTGAGATCCAAGGCGTTGGTGTGTTCCTTCCCAGTCCATTCTGACAAGCATCAGCAGAGTGGAAGGGCCTTATCCCCTTTCACATGAGTAGACAAATAGGAATTCAGTTAAATAGTGCAGCCTCTGTGGAAAGTAGTTTGGCATTTTCTCAAAAAGCTAAATGTGGAATTCTAAAACAAGTCAGTAATTCTATTCCTAAGTATATATCCATAATAATTGCAAATAGGGACTCAAACAGATATTTGCATGCTAGTGTTCATTGCATCATTATTTACAATAGTCAAAAGGTAGGAACAAATGAAGTGTTCTTCAACAAATGAATAGATAATAAAATGTGGCACATGCATACCATGGGATATCAGCCATAAAAAGGAATGAAGTGCTGACACGTGATACAATGTGGAAAAACTTTGATAACATTTTGATAACTGAAATAATGCAGACACAAAGGGATAAATATGATTACATTGACATAAAATATTCAGAATGGGAAAATTATTAGAAATTAGAAGTAGATTGAAGGTTTCCAGGGGTTGGAGAGTCTTTTCTTCATGATTACAAACTCTTAGCTCAGAGATGAAGAAAAGGACATATGTCCTTAGCCACAAATGTGATTAAGAATTGGTACCAAATATAAAAACACTTCTTAAAACTCACCAAGAAAACAGCACATTGTAAAAAATATGTAAAAATACCTAAACAGAAAACTCATCAAAGAAGATACAAAGATGGCAAATAACCTTAGGGAAAGAAGCTTAATATCATATGTTGTTAGAAAATTGCAAGTGAAAACAACTACACACTATTAGAAAGTATAAGATCCAAATCACTGACAACACCAAAAGCTGGCAAGAACATGGACCAGGAGGAACACTCATCTATTGCTTGTGGGAATGCAGAATGACTGTGGGATGTAGTTTAGCTGTTTCTTTTCAAACTAAACACACACTTACTATAAAATCCAGGAAACACATTCCTTGATATTTAACAAAATAATCAAAACATATCCACAGAAAAACCTGAACATAGATGTTTACAGTGGCTTTATTCATAAGTGGAAAAACTTAGAAGTAACCAGTATGTTCTTCAGTAGGGGAATAGATACCTGATATGTGGTACATCCACACAATGGACTATTTTTCAGCAGAAAAAGAAATGAGCTAAGGAAAATAAATGGATCTAACAGACATCTACAGAAGATTAAATCCAACAGCAATGAAACACCATTTTTCTCAAACATACACCAGTCCTCTGGACAGATCAGATGTTAGGATACAAAACAAGTCTTAATGAATTTAAGAAGACTGAAATCATATCAAATATCTTTTTTATTATGGTATGAAACCATAACTAAATAACAATGAAAGGAGACAAATTCACAACTGTGTGAAAATAAAACAACTCACTTGTGGTCAACCAATGGATTAAAGAAGAAATTGAAGGGAAATAAAAAATTTCTTGAGAAAAACCAAATTGGAAACACAATATGTCAAAATTATGTGCAGCAAAAGTAGATCTAAGAAGGAAGTTTGAAGGAATCAAAGACTTTAAGAAGAAAAATTAAAATCTCAAATAAACAACCTAACTTTATATCTCAATGAACTACAATAAGAAGAACAAGCTAAACTCAGATTAGAGGAATGAAGAAAATAACAAATATTAGAGTTAAAATAAATGAAATAGATACTAAGAAAACAATAGAAAAACAATAAAACTAAGTGTTATTTTCTTTTGAAAAGGCAGAGTGACAAACCTTTAGTGAGATTGAGGAAAAAAGAGAAAGTCTCAAAATAATACATTCAAAAATAAAAGAGCAGACACTACAGCTGACTCCCCACAAATACAAAGGCTCATAAGAGAAAACTATAAATGACATGCCAATGAATTGGCTAATCTACAGGAAATGAATAAACTCCTAGAAACACATGACCTAGCAAAACGGAATCACAAAGACATAATGTGAATAGACCAAAAACAAGTGAAGAGTTTGAAATAACACAAACATACCCATGATCTAATGAATTCATAGGTGAATTCTACCAAACATTAAAGAAGTCTTAATACCAGTCTTTCATAAACTCTTCCAAAAAATTAACTGGAAGGAATACTTCTAAACTTATTTTATAAGACCAGCACTACCCTAATACCTAAGCCATATGAGGATACTGCAAGAAAAGAAATATACAGGCCAACAGCTTTGATAAACGTCTGTGCAACCTATGAAGACTCTAATGGTGTGACTTTATCTGGTTTGCAATCAGAGAAATGGAAAAACTGAGCTCTTGTTATGTACTATGACTTGAAATGCACTTAAATAAAATAACTAAATTAAAAAAAAACAAAAAAACAAAAAACGTCTGTGCAAAAATCCTCAACACTTTTCTAGCAAACCAAATTAAACTTGCCATATAATTTTGCTGCGCGCTTAAAACTGCTCTAAATAATGAAGCACATTAAAATTAATGAATTAACTGGTTAAAATATAGCCAATATTTTTTTAAAATAGTGGTGATATTTAGATAATGTTGTTAATGTAACCAATGTCATGCAATTGTAAAGAGGTTAAAATGGTAAATTCGACACCCCTGGGTGGGTCAGCACCTTGGACAGGGGAAGAGCTTCTCCAGGAGGACACATTCAGGCATAGTGACAGGTCATACCATCTGGAGCTGTTGAATGGATACAGGACATTAGCAAGGAAGTGCCAAGGCAATAGAATGTGAATAAGCTATTAATGATTTCACAGGAGGACCCTGTGGATGCCCATAAATAACTGCAGAAGACTTTGGGGAGAGCTGGCACTCCACTTCTGTTATGGCTCCTGACTTCATTCCCATAGGAAGGGAGACCTGGGGAAATGCGAGTTAGAGAAACATGCCAGAATGCCTAAACCATAGATTCTCTCTCCCCCTAGCTCCAAAGAACACTCTACTTGGTTCCCTTACTTTTTAAAATTATTGGTTCTTTTTAGTTATATATGAGAGAAGAATCCATTTTGGTATAATTAATAAGCATGGAATATATCTTATTCTAGTTAGAGTTCCAATCTTATGGATGCACATGATGGTGGAATTCACTGTCTTGTTTTCATATAGGTACAGGGGGAAAAAGATTTGTTCCACTGTCTCTTCCTTGCCTATACCCCCTCCCTTCCCTCTGTTCCCTATTGTCTAATCTACTGCACTTCTATTCTTCCCCTCAACTCCCCATTGTGGGTTAGCTTCCACATATCAGAGAAAATAGTCAAACTTTGGTATTTGGGGACTGGCGTACTTTACTTAGTGTGATAATCTCCAAATCTATCCATTTCCTGGCAAATATCATAAAGTCATTCTTCTCTATGGCTTTAGTCAAGATTGATTTGCCAACCCCATTTCCCAGAGTACCACACTTTGGAATGTAAGGTCCTCCATAAGATAGGCACCATTTTGCAGAATATTTATTAGAGGTCAACACCTGGGAGTGAAGAGGATTGAGTACAGGAATAAGAAAGGGTGATACAAGCCTGACAAAACTTTGACCAACTCAGAAGGCAGCTCTCAAGAGCATATTGCTCATTAAGTCCATCTTGCCTTTATAGCCCTCAATCAACTACTTTAGGAATGGCTATGACCTAAGGCAATATTATACTCTGCAGTTGAGGCCAGTTTTGAAAGAGGTGGAAGGTGGATGTTGTCTTTTGACCAAATTTCTGACAGCTAGTCATGTGGATGAAATTTGAGTGGAAGTATCTATCCTATGAAATTCTCTAGTCCCTCTCATTATTTCCCAATGCAAACACTGGACTCTCATAAATTAATCTCCTAAAATCATTCTCTAATAAGTATCATGGTTTCTACCTTTTCTATACAATTTCCTTTCATCATTATGAATCCCACTAGCTCTCTTCCTTTCAATGACTTGCTACCAGTTGATACCCAGCTTAAATATTGCCTCCTCCCCAACTTCTTTACTCACATTGCCCATAGCATTGTTTTAAGCATTATTATTTAAGTTTTTATACTCCTTCCTGAACCTACCTAAGTATTTTCCACCTACTATGTAAATTCACTTTTGTGAAACTCGAAGAATAGTTCCTTAACATAGCAGGACATGAATAAATAGCTTATGAATTGAATATGTGCAATCACATGAGTATTGCCTACTCAAAGTTGAGAGAAGGCTCAAAACTGTAGACAATGAACAGGCAAATTAAATCCTAAAGTTTGGTTCTTTAGTTTGCCATCACGATGCCATTGAAAGTTTTTGAAGTGCTAGGTTGAAGGTTAAAGGTGGTAGACTTTTATGTCCAAATTAAATCACATGTCTTATTTTCAATATAGAGGTCTACATGCAAATGAAGACAAAAATATCAGCTTTATCAATGTTAAAACTGGATTAGGATGCTACCTAAGCTCAAGCAAGCTTCTGCATGCCTTCCTGCCTTGATTCATTGTACATAATTTCAGAGCAAGATGCTGTAGCTGGAGGTGCTGGAATCAAGAGCCTGAGTAGGTCTAGCAGAGGAGTGAGTAAGGGGATAGAGAAAGAACACCAGAAATGTGCATTTCAGTAGAGCTCCTTAGCCCTGTGGAAATATAGAGGGAGGGAGCAAGGAAGGGAGAGGGGAGAGAGAGGGAGGGAGAGAGACAGGGACCCCTAAAAGAGTAGGGGATTTTGTGTGACTTTGTAAAAAGGCAGAAAATTCTCTGGTGTGGTTTACAAGGCAGTTCTAAGACAAAAATTTTCCTGAGACTTTTGGGCATGGAACCATTAATGGAAGAAGTATATAGTTTTAAAGACATTCATTCATTATTGTAAAATAATATATATTTATTAGAAAAACATTTTTATTTATTTTTATTTGTTCTAATAAGTTATACATACATGACAGCAGAATGCCCATTGATTCATTGTACACAAATGGGGCACAGTTTTTCACATCCCTGGCTGTACACAAAGTAGGGTCACACCATTTGTGCAATCATACGTGTACCTAGGGTAATGATGACCATCTCATTCCACCATCTTTCCTCTCCCCATGCCCCCTCCTCTCCTTTCCCTCCCCTTTGGCCAATCCAAAGTTCCTCTACTCTTCCCATGCACCCCCCTTTGTGGGTTAGCATTCACTAATCAGAGAAAACATTTGGCTTTTGGTTTTTAAGGATTGGCTTATTTCGCTTAGTATGGTATTTTCTAACTCCATCCATTTACCTGAAAATTTTATTTTCTTTTATTTCTGAGTAATATTCCTTGTGTGTATATACCACAGTTTCTTTATCCAGTCATATATTGAAGGGCATTTGAGTTGGTTCCACAGTTTGTCTAATGTAAATTATGCTGCAAAAACATTGGTGTGGCTGTGTCACTATAGTATGCTGATTTTAAGTCCTTTAAGTATAGACCAAGCTGTGGGATAGCTGGGTGAAATGGTAGTTCCATTCCAAGTTTTCTAAGGAATCTCCCTACTGTTTTCCAGATTGGTTGCAACAATTTGCAGTCCCACTAGCAATGTATAAGGGTGCCATTTCCCCCATATTGTCGCCAACACTTATTGTTGTTTGTATTCTTGATAACTGCCATTCTGACAGGCATGAGATGAAATCTTAGTTTTGATTTGTATTTCTCTAATTGCTAAAGATGTTAAACATTTTTTCATATATCTGTTGATCAATTGTATTTCTTCCTCTGAGAATTGTCTGTTCAGCTACTTACCCATTTATTGATTGGGTTATTTGTTTTTTTGGTGTTAAGTTTTTTGAGTTCTTTATATATCCTGGTGATTAGTGCTCTATCTGATGTGTGTTTGGCAAAAAATTTGCTCCCAAAATGTAGGCTCAAACATTTTTATTACAGAAGAGCAGTGTTTCTCAAAGTTTGTTCCTTGGACCAAGAATATCAGAATCACTAGGGAACCCTTTAAAAATGTAAATTATCAGGCCTATCCCACACCTACTAAATTAGAAACTGTGTTTTAATAGGACACCAGATGATTCTGATGCATGCTGAAGTCGAAAACTACTTTAGAGCCATTTTTCTACATGATCTTCCTGGCTTGTGTAAATTATATATCCTATATCTAACATGTTTCAGTAAAGCTAGCTTAAAATTTGAAAGTAAGATGACTCCTTATGTTAATCCTTTGTTTTTCCTCAAGCATGAAAAGCAATCTTTTTTAATGGGAAAAAAAACATTAATTACCATCCTATAGAAACAGCTGTCTATCGCTCGGGGAGCCTTCTGTTTATAAAAGTAAAATTCCATAACAGTACAAGTACATTGTTCATTCAGGGATGAGTACAGGATCCATTTTCTGGTGCATTTCTACATAACTTATATTTGTCTATTATATTCATCAATCAACAGCATTAAATATTTCACTTTCTTGAGAACACAAGAGAAAACCACTTCATCAAAGAACAAAGTTAGGTAAGGAAGGACAGGAGGATTGGAAAATTACACACAGTACTCAAACTGATGAAATTTTTAAATATTTTAACATAGAAAGATATATGAGTCAATATAATACTAGATACTCACAGGCATATTTCATTGAGCTATTTAATAGGCAGAGCTTCCACCTAAGCCCAGGATATTATTGGATCTCATGAATTAAGTGGATTAGAACTGGTGAGACTTCAAACATGTCTACCTTTACACTGTGACTAGTTCATCTTTATTGCTTTACTTTTGACTTCTAAAGCATGATATATCACAACTGCTCTGTATGTCTAGGGAACTGTGTAGTAATAGTTAAAAAGTGATGTCTTGTAGATTTTCCATTCAAGTAGAGTCTTGTTTCAATGTTGTTTGCAGAAATAAACCATATTATTATTGCATTTGTATACTTATGTGCTTTCACGCAAAATTCATTTTACAATTTGATACATGTCCATCTATTCAGTCTTGTAACATTGAAACATGAAAGTCAGAGAGCTATTGCTAGTAGATTATATAAGGTACCCAGAAGGACCTATAGTACTGACTCACACTTTTAAATTTTATACCTTTAGTCCATTTACTTAACCTTTCTGGGCCCAAGATTCTCATATCTGAAATGAAAATAAAAACTATATAAAACTCATAAGACTATCCTGACCGTGGGGAAAGGCCAGTTGCCCTTTATATGACTCATCTCAGTGAAACCCTCTTTCCATACACAAGACAGGCCCTAAATGCTTGATGTGGGAAGTTTCTTTCAGGATCAGTGCAGGAAATAGATTTTTCAGATGTACACTCTCTAAGCAAAGGACAGAACCAGCAGTATGGAGACAGGGAGAAGTATGAGTTAAGTGCAGGAGATTCCAGAAAATGCTGGAAGGTGTGCCTGCTCTAAGAGGCCATGTATATTATACTTGAAAACCAGCCTGACCATATTGCTGAGGGAGCAGTGAAGTAAGTGCCCACTGCCACCTGGGTAGCATGTCATGAATAAATTGCAGTCTCTTTCCTCCTGAGTATTAAAACCAAGTTCTAGCTTCCCTGCTCCATCTTTGCAGCCAGGGTTAAGAACCTCATGTTTTGAGTCTACTCTGTGATGAGATTCACTCTAATCTAGGCTCGGAATTTGTACTAGGGCCTGGGACAGACCTGAGCTATCAGGAATATGCCGAGGGCTCCATCTGTGGCAGGAGGCTATACAGCCTGGTGATGAAGGAGGACTGGACACCCTCAAGTCAGGTAGACATCTTTTGACTTTGAATCTAATGGCCCTCATCCAGGATTTGACTAGCTCTCATGGATATCTTCTTTCAATAACCAAACGATTCCTGGCATCAAATTCAGAAACTCAGCACAGCCATTATCTGGCACCTATCATGTGGAAAACAAATGGGCCCAGATGAAGCTCAGAAGGATGAAATATGTGTATCTCAAAAATATGCCTTTAATTCTTTCTGAGACATAATCACTTTTACTTTGTAGAACATCACTAGCACTGTATATTTTTTTAACAGTGTGTTTTCCAAAAGAAAATTCTCAGATTTTCCCAGGTAAGGAAAGTCTGATATCCATACAAATGGACATTTCTCAGCTTGAGACTTCTTTAATTTTAAATATAAACACAAATGTCTATGTATTTACTAAAATGAAGTAAATAAGTACATGCATACATAAGGAAGTAGTCATTATTCTATACTCTGTAGTGTAGGTTGAAGAATAGATGGTTTGATACTAGAGTCAATTATAATAGCAAATAAATGGACCAAGACATGTATTCAGATGTGATGGTGAAATTGTTTCACAAATAAAACTTTTTTTCCTATTCCTTTTTAATATGAATCTTCATATTTAAAGCAAAAAGTAAATGATTCAAAAAACTCATCATAATATCATCTTACACAATTTAACTCAATGATAAGCTGAAACACATTAATACAAAAGGAGGGAATTATATCATATTATGACTATTTGTAACATTATATGGTAGTTAACAGATCTTTGGCATTGAAAACCATGATGCTCATCAGGTATTATGAGAATCAATAACTGTGTCACAAGTGAAAGGCTATAAAGAGTGCTAAAAGCACACGTCCAATACTAAGGAAAACATCTGCAACTCAGATGACAATGATAAAGAAAGCAAGTGACAACAATAAAATATGCAGAGGACAAGAATAGAAATTACCCAAAATTCAATTGTTTACTTACAGAGAGACACAATAGAAGATATCTAAATTAAAACAGTAACAAAGTACCACTTGTCCTTTCACTTATTGGCAATGATCAGAAGGTGTTAGGCAGCAAATGAGAAAATGAATATTATGTCACATGGGCAAGAAGAGGCATATACATATACATTGTGAAAAACTGTCCATACCATTAAATGAATATACATATAAACTTTGACCCAGCAATTTCATTTCTAGAAATGAAATCCTACATGTTTATACCCAAGCATGCACAAATGCATTTAAAAGAATGCCCTTTCCTGCACTGTTATTTAAACTTAAAAAGACCAGAGATTGCCTGAATGTTCAACAATGTTAGGTTGATCCAATAAACCACGGTCTGTAGAACAAGTGAATACTATGTAGACATAAAGAAGACTGTAATGCTGAAATGGAAAAAATATACAAATGATACATAAGATACACCAAAATATGTTTAAAAATTTTTGAATCAGTACATAACATCACTTGTCCTAAAATATATCTGTATCATGTAACTCTGCTAAGATACAGACAGATATGTTATTCTGGACAAAATTATATGAATATTGTTTAATTATGAGCAATAAATTTAACTTTAGAGACATTTTCCAAAATTACTAACTAGTCCTTACTGATTATATCAAGAGAGTGAAAGACAAGGAAAGACTGAAAATCTTCCCAGACTGAAGGGGCTAAGAAGACCCCAAAATAAATTGTATCCCAGAACAGAAAAAAAAAAAAAAACACACACACCAGAGGGAGGGGCTGGAGAAATTTAAATACTACATCATTAAGTTCTTATTGGCCCAACATTAATTGTTTTTGCTATGATAATTGTACCATATTCCAAAAGTTGTTAGAATAAGTGGAAATAAATAAATGATACACATGAACTATCTGCACTAGTTTTGCAACTTTTCAATAAATCTAAAATATTTTAAAATAAAAAATGTAGAAGGTATCACATGTACTGTGCTATATACATTTTCATAGGCATAGAACATTTCTGTAGGCATAATAAACTTTTGATGGTGATACTTGCTGCAAAATGGAAAAGGACAAATGAAAACCTTTCCTCCCTCCCTACCTTTCTCCCTCCTACCCCTTCTTCTTTCTGTTTTCTTCCTCTTTCCTCTCTTTTCTTTCCACCCCATATATATATATATATATATATATGTATATATATATATATATGTACCCTTTTCAATTAATTTTTTAAAATAAAAAGCACAGAAATGATTCAGTCTATCCATATTACCTTTATCTTTCTTAACTTATTCAAAGGAGCTTTGATAAGATTTTAAGTTTGGTGATCAATGATTATTGCAATATCTTTGTAAAAATGTCAAATGAAAAATCACCTAAACTGTTGTTTCATGTAGTGTATGTGCACACACAGATGACACACACACACTCACACACACATGCATTCTGAAAAAAGAACCTTAAAATTGTACAAAGTTTTGAAACATGAAAAATAAACAGGAACCAGTGATGATATTTTTATCATTTGAACAAAACTAAAACCTTTTCTAGATAATGCAAGTTGGCAATGCAGTGAACTCTACTTACTCAAGCTGATGTTATTTTGAGAGGATTTTGATAGTCTTCCCACTATGGCATGTAATCAAATATTGAAGCCAAGACAACTCATGCCCCACTGGTGACTGATCCTATGATACTTCAAGTTTTTACTTAGGATTTTTTTTTCCCCTGATATAGAGTCTAGAACAGTCTCTGACAAACATTTTGTTGAACAAACCCATTAATATAACATTTGAAACATTTGAAACATGACCCTAATTTTAACGAAGCAGTTTCAATACAGCTGGTCTGCACACAGAGATGTACAGGTTCATATAACAGAGAAGTCCCTACAAAGACCACTTCTGTAACTGGGAAGTTTACTAGAAAAGTATAAAGCAAAGCAGAGGGCTTTGTCTCTTTTACCTTCTGGACTCATCAGGGCTGAGCCCACTGAGCACAATGGAAAGTGCCAAGTGTTTTGTCCTTGTCAGCATGTGTGGTGCTACTGCTGAAAATGTGGTTAGTCTACCCTGTAGTCTTCTTTTTAAAAATACATGGTACCATTATTTTTTCCAATATTAGATAGTGAAGCTTTGTCTAGTGAATCACAAGCTGTTCTCAGCATTGTTATCCTCCAGCAATTGATTTTTTAAAAAAAATAAGTTTTCAAGATGTGTTTTGTTTTGTTTTATACATAAGATAAGATCCGGGAGAGTTTTCATATTCTGAGTCACTTGTTGAATGAGGCTGAAGCATTAGTTAATAATAAAGGAAAAGATGAAGAGAGGGAGGAAGGGACTATGCCACACTTTAGTTGTTATAGTTAATTATCTATTTTCTCCAGCAATCACTTGAAGAACATGATTTATCATCTCAAGAAACAAAATCATCCCAGCTCTCTTCTTTGCATAAAATCCCCTAATGACCTATTATAAGCTTTTGTAATATGGGTGCTAAGAAACCACAGCATGAAAACATGGGCTCAATGCCCATGTCTCCATTTCTCTGCCTTACTTCATAATGTGCTCTGGGTAAGAAACATATGACATTTTCCTTTATTTTTGTGCATGACAGTCATAAGGTTATCAGAAATGGATGCAAAAGTGCTTTTAAAGCAGAAAGCCTCTTTCACCAAATTCAAAAAATTTATCCTTGTGAAAATGCCCATTTCAAATGTTAAAAAAATTATTTTCACTCCAGATGATCATTGGTCCAAGGGGCATTACGGCAGCAGTGTGTTATGATCCAGATTCATGTGACCAACCACAATAATAAGATGGAACTCCCTGACAACTTTATGTGGAGACTTCTCTTGCTGTGTATGTCTTTCTCTTATAATTGCTGCATATATTTTAAGAAAGCATCAATTTGGGCTTCCTTAACCTAGCTACTTCAGAATAAGTAGTTATTCTCAGGATATGTGATAATATGTTTCAGACACATATCTTCAATTGCAGGTGTGGGAAAAAAGTCTACCTATACCTCTGTAGGATCTTCTCATTTTTCTCTTTGTACTTGAAGATACATCATGTCTCTGGAGTCAAGTGCTCTGTCTGAAATGCTTCCTAAATGACCTAATTTTTTATCCATACATTCAAATACATCTAGATACTGATGACTCCCATTTTTATACTTATACCACAAACTATTCTCCCATTTTCTAGATTGTCATTTCAAGTTTCCCACTCTGCATCTTCACATGGTTACAACTTGTTCAAGAGGAATTAATATTTATTTTGATTATTCTGTGTACCAGTGAAGTTGTATCAATTTCTTTGCAGCTTTATCTACCTGATCTCACTTAATCTTAGTTATAATCTCTATTAGGGTAGTCTGAAAAAGCACAACACGGCTAGTTTGGAAACTCCATTCTTCTTTTAAGTATATCTGACATTTAAAATGCAAATTCTCTCCCCATCATGCTAACCAGTTCCCTCTCACACAATTTTGATCTTGGTCCCTATTTAATCTCCTGATATACAAGTATTTATCTTGCCCTCCATTACTACGTCTAACTCACTCCTGCAACTACTTACTTAACAAGCTGTATCAATTCTATTTGTTTCAGACATGCCTCTCAAATTTGGCTTTTTCTCCTTACTCTTTATCGCTAATATGTTAGTTCTGATTGTCATTATTTGATGGAAAATAGTACCATGTTTCTTTAATCTTGGCATTATCCCTCTATATTCATTAGTTTCTATTTGATTAGACTGACTCACAAAACAATGCAAAACAAAACCAACAACAACAACAAAAACCCAGAGGTGTTCACACCACTACTCCTCTTAAAAATTCACACTGTGCCCCTGATGTTTATATATAAAATTCAAACTTGTTAGTTTATTATAGTTTACTAGGCCTAGACCAATCTGCATAAAGCATATGCACAGCTTTCCTAGGATGAGGTCTCACATGACTGGTATTTCTTAATCTCGGGAGTCTCCACTGCAGGTCTGGCTTCCTCCTCACATCTTTCCTAGTATCCTCCATTCCTCCTATGATCCTGCCCTGTACAATTTAATCAGCCCAGAAACATGATACAACCTATCACAATCCCATCTTTCACTCACCAGCTTTTTTCAAGAGTCTCCTTGTCTCCTTCTTTATCTCCCACAATTCTCTTAGTTGGAGTCCAGTTCAGATGTTACCTCATAAGTTGATGCTTTTGTTTATTTCTCCAAGCAGACTTGTTTGCTCCTTCTTGAGAGTGGCCCCTGTTGACTGTTTCTGCAATAGCGTCCCGCGCAGTTTCTGAACACACTTAAGACCTTTGAATGAGGCTCCATGTCTTGTTCACATTGTATTTACATGGCTATCACATAGGAAGTGCTAAATAAGTCTTGGTTTAAAAACTATACTTAATGAATAAATACTGAATGAGTATGTGAATGAATGAATACCAAATCTCTAGGAAACCATCTAATTTGTCATTGAGTTTCATAGCCTTAATTCTATTAGGCTTATAAAGTAATAGAATAAATAGAGTAAATAATGAAAATATCTATTTTAAAATAAAGCCAAATGTATTTTAAGATCAATCTAATTCCTTAAAGATGATTCTATGAGTTTTAATAAAACTAAATTTAGTTCAATGTAATAAATATTTATTTGGAGCATATAACATGTCCATAGCCCTGCTATATAGGCGGTAAATCGTTTTCAAAGATAAATAGCATATGGAGCCTGCTTTTGGAAGGCTTATAGTACAGTGGTGGAACAACTACAGAACTATGGTGTGGAATTATATCACAGTATATGTTTAAAATAGGGTCAGGCTTTGTAGTACACTTTGAGGTCCAGCAGATTTTTCTTTTGCGCATGATTTTTTGGCTAGTTGGGGTTTTCTATGATTCCTTGAGTTCCTTATATATTCTGAATATTAACCACTTGTCAGATATATTGTTGGCAAATATTTTTCCCATTTTATAGACTGTCTCTTTGTTCTGCTGATTGTTTTCTTCACTGCACAGAAGCTTTCTAGTTGGTGTAGTACCACTTGTCAGTTTTTGTTTGGGTTGCCTGTGCATTGGAAGGCATATCCAAAAACTTGTCGTCCAGGCCAACATCCTGAAGCGTCTCTGCTACGTTTTCTAATAGTAGCTTCATTGTCTGGAATCTTACATTTAAGACTTTAATCCAAAGGAATTCAATTAACAGCAAAACAAACAAGCAACACAAAAACCTAAATAACCAATTAAAAATAGGCTAAACCTCTGAACAGTCATTTCTCAAAAGATGACATACTAATAGCCAAAGGATATGTGAAAAAAAATGGGCAATGTCATTAATCATTCTCAAATAAATATCAAAACCACAATGATATGCCACTTCAACAGTAAATGGATATTATTAAAAAGATAAGACATGCACACACATACAAATACATGCCACACACACACACACACACACACACACACACTCTCTCTCTCTCTCTCTCTTTCACTCTCTCACTCTCTCCAGTGTTTGCTAAGATACAGAGAAAGAAGAACTCTTGTGCACTGTTGGTGGGAATATAAATTAGTATAGCTATTTTGGAGAACAGTTTGGAGGTTTCTGAAAAAAACTAAAATAGAACTATTATATGATTCAGTAATCCTATTGCTTGGTTTATACCCAAAAGAAATGAAATCCACATGACAAAAATACACCTATACTCCCAGGCATATTGCAGCACTATTCACCACAGTTGGGATATAGAATTGACCCAAATGTCTATCATCAGACAAATAGACAAGGAATATGTCACACACACACACACACACACACACACAATGCAGCCATAAAAAAGTATAAAATCCTATAATTTGCAAAAGTATGGATGTGCATGCAGAATGTTTTGTCAAGAAAAATAACTCAAGCATAGCAAGACAAGTATTGTATGATCTCATTCATAAGTAGAATCTAAAAAAGTTGATCTCATAGAAGCCAAGAGCAGAATAGTGGTTTGCGGAGAATGGAGAGTATAAAGGGGAGCCTAAGGAGAAGTTGATCAATGGGTACAATATTATTGTTTGACAGGAGGAATAAGTTCCAGTGTTCTATGATACAAGAGGGTGAATAAAATCAATAATAATATATTTCAAAATAGGAAGAAGCAAGGAATTTGAATGTTCTCACCATAAAGAACTGTAAAATCTTAAGATGATGGATATGCTACCCTGAGGTGATCACTCTCCGGTGTATACTGGAATCAAAACACTCCATTGTGCCTCCTAAATATGTACAAGTATTATGTATCAATCAAAAGATACATAATGAATTTTTTAAAATAGTATTAGGACTAAGAATAGATGTGGTCAAATACACTTTGAGGCCCAGCAGATGCTCCTAGCCTTGGAAAGACAGGACCACAGTGAAAAAGGTAGAGCTGATGGAAAGGAGTGTTCTCAATGGACATGTCACCACAGAGAAAAATGGCCTGGAAGTCAGTGTTTCTCAAAGTGAAGCCTCCCTTTCAAAGAATGGATGAGGTTAAGACCTTTCTCATAATAATAGTGGGACATTATCTACTTTTTATACTGTGCATCGTTACTAATGGTGCTAAAGCCATGGTGAATAAAACCACATGTTCTTTTTTTTCTTTTAGGTACCCGGTATTGAACCCAGGGGCACTCAACAATTGAGTCACATCCTCAGCCCTTTTGGTTATTTTATTTGGAACAGGGTCTCGCTTAGCTGCTTAGGGCCTCACTAATTTGCTAAGGCTGGCCTTGAACTTGGGATCCTCCTGCCTCAGTCTCTCCAGAAGATAGGATTATAAATGTGCACCACTGCACCAGGCAACATACAAGTTCTTTAGAAGAAATTAAAGTTGCATCGACAAACCACACACACACAGGCTAATAACTTTGTTCTTCATTGTGCTGGGGTGTGATATTAGCCAAATTATATTGTTATATTGTGTGCATCTACGAATATAACAATAAATCCCATCATTATGTCTAACTATAATGCACTAATAAAAATGTGGAAAGAAAAATTTCTTTAAAAAAGAACAGAAAAAACACAAAAATGAAAAATACACATGGAAGTGAACTTGTTCTCTTTGATAAAGGACAGATTACAAAGAAGTATTATCACTGGGCTGGGATTGTGGCTCAGTGGTACAGTGATTGCCTACCATGTATGAGGCACTGAGTTTGATTCTCAGCACCATATATAAATGACTAAGTAAAATAATGGTCTATCGACAAATAAAAAATAATTTTAAAAAAGAATATCCCTGAAAAAGCAGATAAAATTACTGATTTTATTAAATCTTAATCCTCGAGTGCATGTCCTCTGATCTTTTTTTTTTTTTTTTTTTTTTTTTGACAAAATTGGAAGTGTGGAAAGTTCTTCTATCTACAGAAGTAAAGGAAAATTACCTGTGTGGTTGTTGAGGTATAAGTTGAAGTGGTTGATTTTTTTTTTCTTTTCCCCATAGAACAGCAATTTTACTCGAAAAAATGACTGACAAACTATAATTACCCAGACTTTTCATTGTCTGGGAGACTTTTCTCAACATGAATGAAGTGAGCCTGTTACCTCAAAGAAAAACCTGACAATGATAAAACCTAAGCTTTCAAATGAAAAGTGGAATTTTTGACATATTTATTGAATATTCTGAGCTCATCTCTTCCCACAATTTTCTTATAGAATTGCTTTTACATTAATGAAGATAATCTATAAAATGTTATACAGTAATGTGTATCAACATTTGGAAGATTTTCATAATTCATTGAACAAATATTTTTAAATGACCAATTCATGTTAGAAAATCATGCATGTATGAAAGATTCCTTCAAAATGCAAATCCAATCCATGAATTTTAATGTAACAGAGTAAGAAGAGGTAATTGATTTGTTTTCCTAGGACATATGGCAACTAACTTTTAAGAAAATACTACTTGTCAAGTTTCAGTGTAATATCTGACAGTAATATCCACTGTTTTCTGAAGACTATTAAAATACTCTTCACTTTTTCAACTATTTGTTTGCAACATAAAATTTTCTTTTACACTTCAATCAAATTAACATGTCAACACATTGAATGTATAAGAATCCCACTCTTATTAGTCATTAAAGAAATTTGTAACAAAATAGAAAATGCTATTACTTTCAGTTCTTCTGTTATTTTTGCAATTATGGTAAAAATAACTTTATTTTTAATTAGTAAATACAATTTTTAACATTTTTCTCATTTCAAATCTCTGATGTGATAATTATTGACAGATGTAACTGACTATGCTGGCTCTTTGGAATCCTCAATGATTTTAAGAGTTTAAAGGGGCTTGAGACCAAAAAGCTTGAGAAGTACTGAAATAAAGGAATGACATAAAGAAATGCTACAAACATTCTCAATGTGTTCTATTTAGAGTACTTGCTAGATTCTAGTCACCATGGCAGATACTGTGTTTACAGCAGGGAAATAAAAAGTAGACTCTCTCTGCCCTAATGAAGTTTATGGTATGATGAGGTATGAAGACAATCATTTTTCACAAAATTCAGTCTATGGTTATTACTGACTGTCATGGTACAACATGAATAACATGTATGGATAAGTAGAAGGAAAAAATACCATGCATAAATATTTCTTTCTAGAAAACCATAAAGAACTGCTGAATTTGTTTTCATTCATCATTTTGCTAAAAATATATTTGACATCATTTAAATCCTCCTGTAATTTGATACATTTTTTCTCTCTTAAGGTATATTTATTATAAAGAACACACAGTTGCTTATTGTATATAATGCAGTTATTATTTTTAAAATGGATAATCTGTTTATATTCAGTGTGATTGATAGAATTGATTTTAAATTTACTATCATATGATTTGACTTATATTTGTTCCAACTGTTCTATCTTCGCTTTTCTATTATTTTTACTTTTTCTCCTCATTTAATTTTGTTGTTTTCTTATTTTTCCTTCTCTGATAGCTTTATTTATCCTTTAGCAATGATTCTAAGTCAGAGTTTCTCAGTCTCAACATTATTGACAATTTGGACTAGATAATTCTTTGTCATGAGAGGGTTTCTGGTACATTGTATGAATTGAGCAATTTCCCTGACGTCCTCAGTTGTGACTGAGGATCAAAAATGTCCACTGATATTTCCAAATGTTCTCTATGGGATCAAGTCAACCATTTCCACAGAGTCATCCAATTTTAGTGTAACTTGAACTTTAGTTTTCTTTTACTGAACATGCTAAGACCTTTCCACATTTAACTTTACACTTCCTCTCAATTATTACAACATGAACATCATTATTTTAATTTTCTCCGTATTTAAACCCACATTTTTTGTTTTACACCATTAATATTCATTTAAATTTATTATATTTACTTTTACATGGATCCCCATATCTTCGTACATCTTTAAGCTTTTAACTACAGCCATTTTTAGTTTGCTAGCAGAACATATACTAGTGATAAATTCTCCCAGTTTTGCTTAACTGAAAGTTCCTTCATTTCACTGTAATTTTTGAAGAATGTTTTTACTGAGTATAAAGCTGTAGAATTGCAGTTGATTTTTTTTTTTTGGTTTTATTTTGTTTTTTGTTACAATTTGAAATTTCAACTCATTGGCTTTCTTCATCCATTGTTTCTTCTGAGAAATTAGCTGTGAGTTGTTTTTCTATGAAGGCAACATTATTTTTTCCATATGCACTGAAGGTTTTCTAATTTATTTTGGTTTTTCAACATTGAGGTGCTCCAGTGTGGCTTTATTTATATTTGTTTGTCTTAAGATTCACAGTGTTTCTTGAATCTGTGGCCTAAAATTTTTTGCCAATTTTGTGCAACTCTCAGCCATATTTTCTTCAAATAGTGTTCAAACTCATTCTCTCTCCCCTCTTCTCCTAGGACCCCAGTTACAGATACATAAATATTTTACTATACTCTGTGAAATGTGTGTGTGTGTACCTGTATGTTGTTTTCCATTATTTGTTTCTCCTTGATGCATTCTCTATATTTTAACCTGAGATATCTTCTATTTCACTCATTTTCTTTCTGAGCTCTGTCCAATCTGTTGATAAATTCATTCACTGAATTCTTGATTACAGTTACTGCATTATTTCTTTTCTGAATTTCCATTTAGTACTTTCATAAGACAATGTCATGATGATATCCAGTTCTCTAACAAAATCTTATGTTAGAGCCTAGTAAGCCTACTAAATTATTTTAAGCTCCTCAATGACTCCATTATCAAAATCATCAATGTCTATATAATCTAATACTTATTTTGATCTTCAGTCATATCTTCTGTTCCTCATAATTTGTTTTAGATTCTACACACTGCATATAAAAAAATTTCATGAATTGTTTAAGGCTTTGGATAATATAATCTTCCTACATATTTGGGGTGAATGTTTCTTTACTGCCTTGGTAGCTTTCCAGTTTTCTCAGTTTTTTGACATAATTTCTGTTTTCAAGTTATCTAAGATAAAAGACTAGGCTGTTTGTATTTCCCAATCCTTTGTAAATGATATGCAATCCTAAGGTAGGATGGGATGAATAAAAATATTGGTTAAAAGAAGACATACAGAAAGTTCAGGAAAAAAATCATTTAATTCAGAAATTCTGCATAATTTTGCAGGCCTGTCACTCCTAAGTCCAATCTCTCTTCCAGATCCGTCACTCCTAAATTCCTGGTAAATCTGTAAATCTATTTATGCACAATTAATTAACATAAAAAATAGATTAAGCAAAGAGAAATACAATATATTGAGGAACCTTTAGGGAACTTTCAAGCACCATCTACGGATCAAATAATGAAGACCACATCAGCCTGAGGATGAAGATTGACTAGACCACCAAAACTTTCTTGAGATCACTGGACTGACATTGAAGCCAGAATTAAAAATAGGTAGTTAAGTAGATAGATAAATCAGGCCAAGTTGAAGAAAACAGACCAAATTGGTTTGAGTCCAAAGGCTGGAGGCCATGTCCATGGGAAACTGAAATGTCCCAAAACTGGGCCTATACTGCCTGTCCTAAAGAATTGTTAGTGAAGTAACTCCTGAGCAGGCAGGAAACTCCCGGGCCCCCTTCCTGCCCCATTACCCCTCCCTATCCCTCCGCCCACCTGTTACCACCTTTTGGCCTCCCCACTGGCATCTTCCAATCACATGTAGCAGATGAGGGGAAATTAACAAGATAGAGGACAGGAATGTTAAAAGACAAAGAAAACTTTAGATATATGAAACAGGTGGGACTTCCTCATCCCATGGATGCTGCTGTTTGGGTCCCCTTCTTGCTACCAGGAGAAGTCTGTTCTTCTATCCTTTAAATAAAGCTCTTTACTTTTCACTCTTCACTTGCCTCAGCTTGCTTCTTTGCTGTTATAATTCAGCATTCGGGGAAGCAGAACTCATCACCAGTAACCGGCGGTAACAACATCATTCCTACATGCCTTTTCAAATACACTCCTCACCAAGTTTCCTTTAAAAGAAGATCTGGGAACCCCTAAAAGGCATCTCTTACTTTTGAAATGACCCACATTCTCCCTTGTATGTGTATTCCCTGCTTTACTCCCAAAGGTGTCTCTCTCTCGAAGTTGTTCTCATTCTCCCTTGATTATGTATCTCATTTCCTAAATAAATCTTTGAATATTCCTCTTCCTCACATATGCCAAGAATCCCACTGATCCTGAGTCAATTCCCCATATTTCCCCCTAATTCCTCAGACCTTCTTAGGAGACAATTCTTCTCCCATGACAGTCGAAGTGTACAGCGCTAAAATGAAGCTAAGGGCATGTACAACTCACTAGGCAAGCTCAAGAACACCCAAACGAGTCTTTAACATATAAAGATTAAACAAGATTGATTCAATGAGTGTGCTTTTGGATGTTGCAAAAATACCTAATTACTGTAAAATTCCCTTCCTAATAACTTTCAATCTCTCTCTTCTTTTTTATACATTTCTAGTAATTCAAGAAACACCATTTAGTGTCAGCCTCAGAGATATGCTATTCCAATTCAATGAGAAAGTTCTCTAGTTAAAAAAAGATAAGTAAGATAAGTAAGCCTTACTTGAGAGGCTTAAGGAAAAAAAGTGTGTCTGCTTCAAGTTAAACTAGCACAATTTAAATAAATTATTTAATTAAATAAGTAAATGGAATAATCTTTTGAGGCTTTTGCTCTAAAAAGATTCAGCAAACATTTGCACAGCAATTCTAGTGTTGCAGAGGGAACACTATGCCTAGAGGATTATTTAAAGCAAACTAGATACTCCCATTTGCATATTGTACTAAAACCTCATTAATTCAGAATCTGTGATGATTTGTCCAAGTAAATTAATAGTGTAAGAAGAATCGTGGCAAAGTGTTTAGAACCACTTAAAGAACTACATTTTCAATCATTCTTTCATAGTTTAGAAGCATTCTTTCCATATAGATATGAAGGATATGCTAATTATAAACTCTTCTATGTATTCTTCATAACAATTAGCCTTAAAAAAGAGGAAGCAATGCCTATTGAATCTAATCAGTTACATGCCCTCATGAAATTCATTTAAAAGAAATAGAACTTTCTTTTAAATGTTTCTACTAATTTAGTCAAATTTTCTACCTCTCAGCTCAAATTAGCAGCTTTAGCTAGAATATCACTATATAAAGTACAAAGCTTTTTAGTGGAGTATCTGGGACATCTGTTACTTTTGTTTGAAGCATCTACTTCTCCTTTTTGTATTACAAACCCAACTTTTCTTAGAATCTTCTCTAATTCCAAGTAATCTGGGTGGCGTGGACCTCATTACTGACTCTAGGAGTGAGGTAAGAATCAGATTTGGTCAGAAATTTTCATCTCTCTATTATCACCTGCTTCAAAGATAGACATGTAATCCACAGTGGGCCAATGAGCCAGGAGTTCAGTTGCTATGCTTAGGAAAGTACTCTTTTTTTTCCCTGCAGGCATTTTCAAAATAGAAGGTTGTAAAGAGCACATAAGCGATTTCTACCATCTTTGGGCAAAGAATAGTTGACAATTAAGCTAACACTGAAGAAAAGAGCGAAAGACTACCAAGAGCAGGATAAAGACCAGTAGTTAATGCTTTTCTAGAGCCTGGCTGTAGCCACACCCTGAATTGAAGCTGTATTGACTGATACTGTTGAGATGATAAATCCATGATAATAGTACAATCAGCTGGACTATTCACAACAAGACTCTTGACTAATGTCATTGCTTATTTTGTTATGTGCAGAGGACCACAGCAGGTGTTGTAAATTAGAAATTCAGAAAAGAGAGTACATGCCAAGGACATTATATTATTGGATGTAAAGGATGTTTTTCTCAGGTTCTTAAAGATAAGAATCTCGTCATAATTCATTATCCTATAACAAAGTAGGCACTCAGTGAGGATTGGTTGAATGAATAAATACATGGATTCATATGTGTATTAATTGATTAATTCAACAAGTATTTATTGAGGACTTTCTTAGAGCCAAGTATACAGCACTGAACTCAATTTTCCTGTTCAAATATCTTAAATTCTAGCTGCTTGGACATTATTTATGTCTCCCCCAAGTTCACATTTTGAAGTCCTAATCCCACTCTGATGGTTCTAGGAAGTGGAGTCTTTTTACTCAGAAAAAGAATTAGTCCCCTTATGAAAGATAATCAAAGCTCCCTCACTCCCTTGCACTATGTGAAGTTACAGTGAGAAGATGGACATCTATAGAGCAGGAAGCAACCCTTCACCAGACACTGAATCTGCCAGCACCTTGATATTTTTCTTCCCCATCTCCAAAAAATTTATAGTTCTGCTTTTATAAGCCACCCAGTCTATGATGTTCTGTCATAGGAGCCAAAACAGACTAAGACACTGGCTTCTATAAATATTTTAAAGTTTCAAAACTCTTCTTCCTGTAGTTTCCAACTCCAGTCCATTCTTTATTATTACTTTTTCTTAGCACTTAATCACTATCTAAATAATTATGATTTCTGTATATTTATTCCATTTATCTGATGCCTCTTTCCTTACAATGTAAGCTCCTTTGCTTTATTTGATTTTTATGTGATATTTGCCAGGACCACAGGACCACAGAGAATGGAAGAAAGTTGATCATTTGGTTCACTTTCTATTTACAATGCTGATATATGTACCAATATATCACTCTTACTAGGAAAGATCACAAACTGGGTAGTTATGAAAATTTAATGCAGAAACAATTTACAAAAGTATAGGTAGCATAAAGGACAAAGAAGCATGGATACTACAGTGCAATGCCACACTACCATCAAGCCTGAGAGTGTGCAAGGAGAGAGCACAAACAACATGGACAACTGTCTTCTCACCACCAACAATGGAAGTCAGAAGCTGATGGAAATATGTACTTATACTGCTGAAAGAAAACAATTACCAAGCCAGAATGATATGTTTCAACAAAAAAGAAGGTGAAATAAAATCATTTTTTAATAACCAAAATAGAATTAATCAACAGGAGCCCCATATTAAAGGAAATATTGAGGGAGTCCTTCCAGCAGAAGGAAAATGATCTTATGTGGATTTTTGTTTTAAATGGGAGAAGGAACGAACAATGATAGAGAAGGAAAGTATGCACTTAAGTATAGATAAAAAATGAATGTATTAAAGTTGACAATAATGTCTTATGACATGTAAAATACATAAGTTAAATCAAAGAAACCATGTAACTTGAGGAAAAAAAAAAAAAAAGAAAGAAACCATGTAACTATAGAACAGATGGGAGGTGTATGTAGTAGAACAACAACAAAATTCCATGATATTTCTTCTGCCCTTTACAATGTGTGCTTCTTGACAGTCTCAAATCTGCGTGACCTTCTCACTTGCTGCAGTGATAGAAAGTCAAGCTTGTAATGTCATTCCAGTTCTAGACTCAAGCTTCAAGAGGCCTTGACATTTCCTCCCTCACTTTTTTTTTTTTTTTAAGTATTTTTTTAGTTGTGGATGTCTTTATTTTATTGCTTTGTATGTGGTGCTGAGGATCGAACCCAGGGCCTCATGCATGCGAGGCAAGCGCTCTACCGCTGAGCTACGATCCCAGCCCTCCTCCTTCACTTTTTTTAAACACTCTTTTCATAATGTATGGAAGCTTTAGCTGGGCTACTGAACAACCAGGGACTTTATGGAATGCAAGTTCCTGACAGGACATAGTAGGAAGTGCCTACACATTTGTATAAGGCCATCTTGGCCTCTCCGTTGTAGGCTCAGCCAGGCCACCAGCCATGTGTACCCATATGAATGAGCACAAAACAGCAGAAGATCCACCCAGCTGAACCACCTCTAATTGCAGAATTGTGAACAAATACATATTATTACTTTGGACCACTAAGTTCTGGGCAATTTATCTGCCATGATAGATAACCATATAGCATATTATATAATAATGTGATCAACTAAGTTTTAGCAATGATTTTTTTAATATTTATTTTTTTAGTTGTGGGTGGACAGAATATCTTTATTTTTATGTGGTGCTGAGGATCGAACCCAGTGCCTCACACATGCTAGGCAAGCGTGCTACCACTGCACCACAATCCCAGCCCCTAGCAATGATTTAACTCCTAAAAATTTAGAAGTTTTTTCAAATGTGGGAAACTTATCATTTACTTAATATTTTAGAGAATTTTTTCCAAATCTGCTAAGATTCTTCAAAAGGGTTGAAGATATTTGGAATCCTTTCAACCTCTAGTAGGAAATTTCTAACTTAATGTTCTCCAGTAAAAAAAAGTGACATTACATGACATTCTGCTCATAGAGTAAAGATTGCTTGTTTTAGAGAAAACTTTGCAGCTAAGTCAAAATTTAAATTCTATGCTCTCAGGGAGAAGAAGAGAAGGTAGGTAGGTGTGTTTCCTTTTATTAACTTTCCTATGTGTCGCACTTCAATAGTGGTAGGAAATAAAACTTTAATTTTAATACACTCAAGATATAATGGAATAATTTTTAAAGTCTCTTTAGGTAATTCAATGTCTAAATGGCTCGATTTTTTTCCCTGAGGTTGGCCCCCTCTTTCAGCTAGTTGTAGCTATTTCAAGGTGACATTTGAATACAATTCAGAAGGCTTAAAGAGATCTCATTTTAATGTATCCAATTAAAATGTTGCCCAAAATGGGTGGCCTCTGGTGTCCTGCTGCTCTGTAGTTGTGCTCTGGAGGTGTGCAGGTTGACATGCTCTCTGGAAACATTACTACAGTTTGCTGCTGCTGTTGCATGTGCAGCTCTTGGTGGTCCCCTGATGATTCAGCCTCACATGCTTTCTCTTTGACTCTCAGAGAATAACTAGCACTGTTATTTTGACCCAGGTTCAGGTACTCCACCTGCAGTTTCGTCTTTGAATAAAGGATCACAATCACCCCTTCCACACCACTTCTGCCACCAAAGTGAACAGCCTCAACAGAAGCCTTAGGCAGCCCATGGGGACTTCCAGGTCCCTTCCACATTCCTTAGTGAGAGCACTAGGTCAGTCTTTCTCACTCTGTCCCATCATGAGCTTTCCGCAGTTTATTGCAAAGGGTCTTAGGACTCACTGTCCCCAGGTTCCTTTTTGGAGGTAGTATAAATTCCTAATGCTATTAGCTTTATCCACATCTTCTCTAAACACCTCCCATTCAGACTTCAGCCCCCAAAAGGGAGATTCAAACTCTGCTCTTTTCAATCATCTCCTTTGTCTTCTCTAAGATTGAGATAGGGACTTAGGATAGAGAGAAATACTGAATCTTAACAGAAACCCCCACAATCCAGTGAGATGTAGAAAGTATAGTTGTACATCTTTTTATTTATTAATTAATTAATTTAAATGTATTTCAAGTCATAGTACATATATAGAGCTCAATTTTTCCATTTCTTTGGTTGCAAACCAGACAGAGTCAACACCATTTGTGTCTCACCAATCTGGAAAGCAGTATGGAGATTCCTTTAAAAACTTGGAGTAGTTGTACATCTTGAGCAACACACACTTGTCTTATGCCCTTGTTAAATAAGGGAAATAAGCAAGGGCAGGGAGAACTGGTATGAAATTGTGAAGCTCCACACTGGATCCACCTCCAATCCAGCCCCTGATACAATCCTTCTATATACATTGGACCCCCAGCACAAGCTGGTCCTTATGCTTCTCACACTTGATGCACTCTACATCCTTCCTTCAATGTGTATCTACCTTCCTAAATAAACCTCTGTCTGTGCCTTTGTCTGGCTCATGCTAAAATTCTTTTCCCTCCTGTATGCCAAGAACCTAAGTGGAGTTCTCCCTCTCCTCTGAGACTCCTTGGACCCTTCTTCAGAGACATCTCGCCTCCCTGCGACAAGATCACTCAGGTCAAAATGAACCTGAGATTTTTCCTCATTTTGTTTAGACAGGAGAGCTCCCTACATCACAGCTTATTAGACCTACTGCCCCTCTTTTCTTTGCATTTATCTATCAATAAGCATTTGCTAATAGAACTTAATTGCTGTGTTTGGAGTTCTGGAACAGAACCACATAGGAGCAAATCTCTCGGATTCCCTTTTTAATTATGTGACTTTGAATAAGTTCCTAACCTCTACACATCAGTTTCATTTTCTGTAAAAAGAGATAGTTATAGTATCTACTTCATGGATTGTTTTAAATATGAGTTATTTTAGGTAAAATGTTTGGAAATGTGTCTAAAACTTCATAAACTCTCCTTAATCACTACATAACGATTAACAATGAATATGTAGGAGATCTCCCTCCAAATTAAGACAAAGGAGTGATTTGAAAATTTAAATAATAAATAATATTTCAGATACTATCTTTATACCATAGGGCTGCACAAATTGTTATTGGAGCTAGAGAGAAGCTGAGGTACTTGGGTTTTATGTTGTTGTTGTTTATTTTCCCCCCAGGTTCTGACCCTCCAGTTCACTGGGGCTTGAAATGAATTTGCAGTGAGCTTTGTTATTTGCTCTGACTCAGTGTGGGATCATTGTTATTTAAATAGGACTGTAGGTGTGTGCTGGGAGATGCTAGGTGAAGCACCCAGGAAGCAGAAGAGAACAAACAGCCCTGCCCTTGAGTTGTTTACTGTTCTATTCTAGGATACAGAGAAAAAGCAGACAAGAAGTGAGTCAGTTACAAGAGGTAAGTGGCCTTTTACAATTTCACTGAGCAGATGCACTTGCATCCAAAAGGGGATTGGCCAATTAAATCTCAGACTAGAGGATGGTGTATTGCCTTTTCTACTTCCCACTGATTCCATCTAGATAAACAACACTCAACTAAGTGATATCCCAAAGGTAGAAAAAAGTAATATGGACCTCTAGGTATCTCACTTAATTACAGAATCAAGGAGTGATATAGAAGGGCCCTGGAGAAAAGCTCAGAGCTAGTCTGGCTTAGCCCTTTGTAGAGATTGCTGAGCAGAATGAACTACTTTTTTGCATGATCTGTGCCCATCTCTCAGCCTGAACAAAGCAACTCTCAAAGATGGTCCCCAGAATACCCATTAGGGTTAGGGTTAGGGCTAGGGTTAGGGTTAGGGTTAGGGTTTTCCAATTTGGGGAAGTTTGGATCTGAGGCCCTATAAAAAGAGTGAAAATGAATTATTAATCTAGTTCTCTTTTCCAATGACATCACTATGCATTTCCTTTAGTAAATATTTCTGAGTCAGTACAGTGCCAGGGAATAAGATAAAACAAAACAAAATCCAAAAAGCTATATAATCAGAGAATTAACCAAGGACACAGCACCATAACTGTCTCTGTTTTACAGATGATCACATTGAGGTGGAAAAGAGGGCACTGGAGAATAAAGAAACTATATTTTATTAATTATAAGTAACTTTCTCATTAGAATTCAACATTATTTGTATCATATATAATACAAAATGAGACAAAAGTATCCAGGAAAAATATTTATTTAATTATGTACTATAATGTCTCCCTTTTGTGATTTCACTTTTACCCGTGCTTCTGCAACATGTTTGCCTTTTCTGGAGAGTTACTTTCAATGTCTGTTGATTTAGGTTTACAATTTTGATTATTTTTATGGCATCTTATTAAAGAAGTCTTTTTCATACAGGTCATTGCATTACTGAGATTAAAAAAAAGGAAAATTGTCTGCTAGTCTATCATAACACTAGAGGAAGATTTAAATTAGATATGGTAAAATGCTTAAAGTTGAGTTAGAAAATCAGTTTTATTCACTTGCCTATCAATAAAAGATAAACTAAACTAATAAAATTTTAAAAATTGTGTTTGAAAACAAATAGCTTGTATCACAGAAAACATACAAAGCATTTGGAATTTGGTTTGATTTTCCTTATGAAGCAATAACCACATGTGCAGTCAAAAGAGAGGACTATACAAAAATAAATAAATAAAAGCCTGATTTACTTAAGGAGAGAGTCATTGAGATGCAAAGAAAAGAGGAAGGATGTGATGACTAGGCCACCTGAATGAAGAGGCATTAATTTCCTGAGCTGAGATTAGAAACACAGGAAGAGCTATCTATCTTCATAACAACAAAATGAGAAGAGGGGTTGGGCATTGGTTTTGGTAAAAATCAAGGGTTTCTCTGCTGACTGGGCATTATTTTGAGAACTCAAGCTCCTTCCTTCTAAATCAAATGGAATCAGTAGTCAAGTCAGTAGAAGGCAATGATTACATCTGATGTGGATATTGCAATCCTACTTTCAGTGAAACAAATGGGTTACAACGTTTGTTTCTGGTCAGGCATGATGGCGCACACCTGTAACCCCAGTTACTTGGGAGGCTGAGGCAGGAAGATGGTAAGTTCAAGCCTAGCCTTGGAAACTTAGTGAGAGTCTCTCAAAATGAAAATAAAAAGGGCTGGGGATATAGCTCAGTGATAGAACTCACCTGGGTTCAATCTCTAATATAAATAAATAAACACACAAACAAATAAATAAAAACGTTTGTTTTAGTTTTATGTGTATATGAACTCCTATATAGTGCTATGCACATCTGAAATGTTTACCTTCCTAAACCCAACTAAATTTGTTTTTGAGGGGTGGGTACTGGGGATTAAACCCAGGGGAACACAACCACTGAGTCACATCCCCAACCCTTTTTTTGTATTTTATTTAGAGACATGGTCTCACAGAGTTGCATAGGGCCTTGCTAAGTTACTGAAGCTGGCTTTGAACTGGTGATCCTCCTGCCTCAGCCTCCTGAGCCACTGGAATCAAAGGCATGCGCCACAGTGCCTGGTCTCCCACTGAAATAAACAATATATTTTTGAGAACTTTTTATGTCCTAGATGCTTCATATTATAAAGAGGGAATATAAAGAGGAATGAGACTTGCTTCAGGTCTTCAATACACTTTCCTCACATTGAGCTTCACTCTTTCTTAAGTTCCTCTCAATTCCAAACTCTTACCTAAAGCCTCCTCGGCTATTCCATCGTGGACTTCCAGGTGAAATTCTCTTTTCACGTGTAGTTTGGCATTTACTTTTCCTCTCTCTCTTTTTTTTTTTCAGATCCATATGATTATTCATTTATTTAGTACGTTGACAAAAAATAACAACATTGCTTTAAAGGAAATAAGAATCTATTTTATTTTGCGTGAGTATGGTCCCATACAAATTATCCGGAATGACATACATAGTCCACAGTGGAAGAGGTTACGTGAATTTTTATAGTCATAGAATAAAAGTCATAAATCAAGATATTAATCAATGACATTTGTGGAAGCATGAAGTGGGGCAGCAAGGAGCGGCATTCTCTTCCATAGCTTCCAGATGTTACAGCATTCTTAGTGTTAGGGTTGGTGGAGGATAGAGGTCTACTAAGCTTGTGACACATTCTGAAAGTTTACGTAATAGTCACGAGACTGTTAGGCCAGATGTACGAGTTAAGGTAAATGGCTATTAAGGGCCTAAGATAACCCAACATAATTTTGGCTCTCAACCTACATAGCATCTCTCAAGGCTGGGGATGCAGCACGGTGCTCGCATATGCAAGGTACTGGGTTCAATCTCAAGCACCAAAGAAGGACAGAAAAACTCTATCTGTCCATAATCATGATGTTCTCATCAGCCAAGGTCAAGGAGTCTATGTGCAGGATCATTAGTACAAATGCAGCTTCTTCAGAGTACTTCAGTTCACAAGCACACTGTGGTTTGTTTAGTACACTGTGATCACCCGATTTCTTCTACCATGTTTTAGAAACCAGGGACACTACAGTGAAGAGGATGAACAGGATCCTACTTATCAACGTTTTTGCATTCTAATTTAGGAAGGCAGATAATAAGTAAGGAAACAGCTAAATAACAAAATATGAACTAGTGATAGGACCTATGAAAGAAAGTCATGGGATTGAGCGTGGTGAGCAGGAGACATAGTTTAAGTAAATGTCTGTAACACTCACATAGCACTTACTATACATTAAATACAATTGCTCCTTTATAAAGACACCGGCTTCAGGGCCCTCCCTAATCCACCTAATGAGGTTCCACTCATCAGCTCCATGTGGATATTATCTTTTGCTTGTAGATAATATCATTCAACTTGTTACAAGTCTTAAACCACCCTTCTGAAATAGGTTGTCATTGGCATCTTATAGGTGTAGTCACTTCAGTACAGAAAGAGAAAGCAATTGCTGTGATCACTTAGTGTATGATATACAGTTAGGGTGTGAACTGAGATGCTGACTTCATGGCCCTAATGCTTAACTACTTTTCTATATAATGTCAGGAGAGGACTCTGTGGAGAAAGAGTCTGCTGAGATCTAAGTGATGAAAGAAAACATTTCCAGGCAGGAGGAAGTATAACTACAAGTATATTAGTTCTGTATTCTCAATCAGATGGTATTAAAGTTTGAAATCATGCCCCCAAATTCTTAGAAACTCCTACCATCAAGAGTTGAGGATCTGTGTCCCTTCCCCTGAATCTGCAGGCTCAGTTCTGCAACTGAATAATATGATTCAGTGGAAGGGATGCTGGCAGCCAGCCTGTGTGAAAGCTAATCCACCTGAAAGCACCATGAGTGCATGCTACAGCTGGCAATGGCAGTCCTCCAGTCCCCCCAGTCCAGGAGTCCCCCACAGACACAGGAGTGAATGAGCCTTCAGGTGACTTCAGTCCCCAGCTATGGAATTACCTCCAACTTAGATATCTACCCAAATAAGTTAAGATGTTATGCAGCAGAAACTAGCCATGGTGTGGTATCATGTCAAAATTCTAGGCCTGTGCAATCTGTGAGCTTGAGAAAATAGTTGTTTTATGGTACAAATTTGGAGCAGTGTGCTATATAGTAAGTAGCTGCCAAATGACTAGCTGACATTTACAACTTTGAGTCAAGGTCACCCTGTTGTATACCTGATGAACACTTTCTCCTTTAGGAATGAAACCTCAAAATGAGCAGATACAAACATTATAGGGCCTAAATCACATTCCACAGAGATACTGGTATACTGTGGGGGGGATAAAACAGGTATTTATAAGCAGTTGGACAGGAGAACAGAAGTCATGCTAGTAGGAAGAGAATTGAGAGAGTAAATTAAATGCTTAAAAATTTTCAGAAAGACTAGAGAAAAAACCATCAAGAAATACACTGCTGACTTTTAGGAACTCAGGAAAAGCAAAAAAATTAAAAAAATAAAAAAAAAAATAAGAAGCTGGCATGGATGGGCTCCACCCAAACAGGTTTCTGTGGATTCACCAGGAAACCACTACATGTTCATGTCTGCTGTGTGCATGCATACATGTCTTCCAGTAGCTGCTGACCAAAGCATAGCAGTTTATCTTTCCTTCTTACCTTCCACACACTCAGTGAGTACCATTCATTGACCAAATTTGCTCTGCAAACCATATCTTACATACGGAGAGAGATTAAATGAGCAGGAATGATGCTGAGATTCAACAATATCTGACACTTTCTAAACCTCTGGGTACCCGGCATCCATACATAAGCCTATACAGATATTCCAACCTCAGAACAACAAGACAACAAGATCCTTCTGCTGAATATGATCCAACTGTCCCTGTTCATCGTCTCCTAGAACAAGGAAACCCAAAGTCCTACCATTAACTAGATCCATGCCTGGATGATATTTATTCCTCTTGTAACTGAGTTTCATGAATTTAAAGACTAAATTAAAAATCTCACCATGAGCACCTTTAGTATAAGGAGGAAAGAAAAAATAATTTGGCAAATACATGCATAATAATGAAAAAAGGCAAATGTGCAGAAGTATGATCATATGATTCTTTATATGATCTCTTCAGGCTTTCTGTCAGCTGATGGGGGCACTTTACTTGAAAAAAAGAACCCAAACCTCCATTCCTGAGATCTGAAACATTAGTGAATTTGACTATTAAATTACTTCAGTCTTTCATAAGCATTAGCCTCTAGGCACTAAAGTACCAAGAGGAATCCTATAAAGTTCTCAGGATTCCAACAAACTTCTCCTTACCCTACAGTGTAGCAGGAGCAACTTAATTTTTCCTTGATAAACTGTATCCATCACCCAGACAATAAAGTAACTCCTTTTCTTAACTCTTAGTTCCCTGGCACAAAGAGCAGAATGACATTTACATTTACAACTTTGAGTCAAGGTCACCCTGTTGTATAACTGGTGAATACTTTCTTCTTTAGGAACTAAAATGTCAAAAACAGCATATCCAAACATTATAGGGATAGGGAACAAAAATTTTGTAAGTATACCAGTAAAAATAAGAGAGACATTTTCTTTCCACCCTTTGAGTTTCAAGACAGGTTCTGGCTAAGGGAACCATAAATTGATACAAAGCTTTAGGACTGAACTTCCTTGGACAGAGTCACTTTCCAAGACTACAAGGTGTTGTTAGCCATTTCAATCATCCATTTCAGCAGTCAATCTGCTGAGCTACTTCTGGGTGATTGAGAGAATGACAAGGATGTGAGTCAGTGAATTCCAGACTTGAGCCTCATTTCTTAAGCTGTTAAAACAAGAGTAATACTGTGTCAGGCATCATGATAGTGAGTGAGGCACTCAACACTCCGTTGGATGAGACTAGTGTCAAATCTCTGTGAGCAGGGGAGGTAAATTCCCAAACAGAGCACATTTTCCAGTGAAATAAACCATACCAGCCAAGTGGTTGACTATTTAAGGGACTGTGCCATACTGGGCATGCAGCCTTGTCCTCCACTGTTTGTAGGCAGGAGACTCAGGAGTAGTGACAGACAGCTCTCGTAAAGGACATCACATTATTGAGGCTATGTACACCCTTCACTTATACTGTCCTAACAACTGGTTTATTGACCTCTTGAACAAATGTACTACATCCACACATTTTTCCACAAAACTCATGACTATATTACCAATATGATCTTTCTAAATCCCTGATAATCCCAGCAAACCCATTACCTACTGTCCATGAATCAGTGTAGTGGATCATTATTTTGGTCATATCTCCTTCTACATGAGTTGAACAACTATACACATTGCTTAAAGCCATGTTGGAGACTGCTATAATGGTTCCAGCATGTAACGCAGACACACATTAAGAAATAAACACTAATAATTTTCTTATCCCTAGAGTGCTGGATAAATTGTGGAAAATAAACCATATGATAGTCAATCAGGATAAGTAATGCTAAATTCTGCAAAAAACAACTTCAAATCCTTATTAGCTTTCACAACAGAAGTTGAAGGATGAGAGGATAGCTATGCCCAGCATAGTCAAGCAGAGACACAGAATCTTCCATTGTGTGATCTCTGAAGTCTCCATAAAAGGAGAAGAGACAAAGTTTCTGTGATGATTTTTATGGAAAATTGTAGAATTTTTCTTAGTGGATTCCATGTGGGAGATTTTTAGGGGATTGTACTAGATCATTTGCAAACAATGGCTGCAATAATTTCTCACATCTCTATACTACCCTTTGATTTTGAAGCTTTTCCTATCAATTCACCTATGCTTTGATTTGGTCATCTGATCTTTGGTCACTGAGTTATTATAAATGTGATATAAGAAGCTTGTAAAGTGCCTGTACACTAGGGCTTGCTGTTCATAGACATTGGGAACTCTGAAACCATAATGGAAGAAGCCTAGGTTGGCCTCACTGGAGAAGCCATATGGGGAAGATACTAATCATCCCATCTGTGCCAGCTGAGGCCCAAACAGGAGAGTGAAGGGGTCCAAGTCTATGCAGACCCAGTCAAGTTACAAATATACCTTCAGATATCATTCCAGTTGATCCATACCTGAGGATCTTAGCAGACTCAAAGACGCAACTCAAAGTCAGGGGTGATTTTCTATATACTGAAGCTGGGTAATAGAGGTTCAGATTTAGGAGATGATATCACTGGTCACAATTCAGTCCTATGTTTTAATCAGACTTCAAAAGAGCTAAGTAACATAATTTAACAGTAAAATTAATCAGGAAAACAGGTTTGAAAAACACATAGTAATTTTTATTTACCTTTATGCCCTTTGGGTCACCATTTGCACTTTTCCTTTTATATGTAAAACATATTTATCAATTCCCCAAGGAAGAATCCAAAGTTCCACTTAGTCCTTACTAGTATATTAATATCTAAGATCTCTAGGAATGTACAGTTCCCTCCACCAGTTTGACATGCAGCTTTCTTTGTTCTAACAATTTACGTATTTTTTTTAAAAAAGTATCTTCCATGTATTTACACAACAGAAATTGGCAAAAGTATAAAATAGCCTCTGTTAGGCAAAGAACCAGTTTGCCAACATGTTACTGGATGGTTACAATAAACAGAACAGGGAAGAATGGAAGAAACTAGACTGCCATCAGCCCATAAAATAACTACATCCTTCAGTATAGGCATACTAATGCTATTATGTAAGTGAGGACAGTTCCTTAAGAGACCTAATCTGGTCTCTGAGACTCTTATGGTTTGGATATGAGGTGTCCTCTGAAAACCTCATGTTAGCAAAGCAGGAATATTCAGAAGAGACAGGATTAGATTATGAAAGCTGTAACTTAATCAGTGGATTCATCCATTTGATGGGTTAATAATTGGAATGGATTACTGGGCAATAACTGTAGGCAGTAAGGGCACGGCTGGAGGAAGTAGAACAATCAGGGCATGGTCATGGGGATTCTATTTTGTCCCTGGCATGCCTCTCTCTCTCTCTACCCCAACTTCCATGAGCTGAGTATCTTTCCTCTACCACACCTTTCCACCATGATATTCTGCCTTACCTCAGGCCCAGAGTAATGGAGATAGCCAACCACAGACTGAACATGTGAAATCATGAACCCAAAAAATAAACTTTTCCTCCTCTAAGTTGCTCTGGTCAAATGTTTTCATCACAGCAATAAAAAGCTGAGTAATACAGGGAATGACTAACATATCAATTTTTCTTAATATCTGTCTTCTTTGAGATTCTTCCTTACATTTTATCATCCTTGGCCACATCTTAAGTACGTGCTATGAGTTGAATATCTCTCCTCTCCAAAACTTGTGTAGAAATTTAATTGCCATTGTTAACAGTGTTAGGATGTGGAACTTTATGAGGTAATTAGGATAGAAGGGCATGGTGGGATTGGTGCCATTATAGAAGGGTGAGTTCATTCTCCTGTTGCTCTCTCTTGGCCTCTTGCTTTCTGCTCTGTGATGATGCAGAAGAAAGCCCTTTCCAGATGCCATCATCTTGATAGATACTGGACTTCTGTGAGCGAATAAATTTATCTTCATTATAAATTACCTACTCTATGGTAGTTTGTTATAATAGCACCCAATGGACTAAGATAGGGACTGTTATGAAGTATGCTTTCCTTGGGGGCTATACAACTTTCTCAGCCTGTTTCCTCTTGGAATAATCTGGGTGTCCCCAAAGCTGTTTCACAACTTAAAGAAATTTTTAGTCCAGGATAATTGAGGTTTTAGAAATACCATTTGTTCAAAACTTCAGTAGTTGTTTCTAATCAGTTTCCCATGTTAATAGAACCACAGGCTAAACACAGCCCTCTCTCTATTTGATTTGTCTTGTTACTTTCTGCTTCCCTCTTAATAAAATGGTTTCTCCCTTGAGGCTATCAGGCTAAGAGACATCACATCCTTAACATGTTATTTGCTCCAGGGATAAATATTCCTAGAATTTTATTACTCACAGTATTTATTTATTGTGTTTTCTACTCTATGGTGTATATAAGCAGTTGTCTTGTCTGATTCTTCAAGATTTTGTATTTTTGGACTCTTTTTATATTCTTTCATTTCTTCTGGTAAACTAGCCAATTTTCATTTCTAGTAACTTACACACTAACACTTAAATTATTTTCAAATAATTTTCCTAACACTGCTGGCATAGGAGGCATAATATCTGTTTTCCACCTCATGTAAAACAGTTTTACCAAATGTTTTATCATTGCATAACATGGGCCTTCACCTTTCCAACCTACTTCTGCCATGAGTTTCTTTGCTACTTAACTAAATCAACAACACTTGTTTCAAATTATTGTTAAAGAAACATTCTATTTGTAGTATCCATTTTGCTACTAGTCAGAGGAAAAAACTAATCCCCAAACCTCAGTGACTTCACATTCTGAAATTTTATTATTGAATCATTCACTGTCCAATTAGTTTCCACTTCCTAATATCTCATTCAAAGACTGAAGCTCTTTCCATTGTATGATGCCAACATTCAGTTTATGAACAACCAGTTTTACAATGAGGGAAGAAAGAGAATAGATAACTGCACTTGGAAGATTTTTATGGATCAGGCCTAGAAGTTGGATATATCACCTCTTCTTCATTCCACTGGCCAAGATTCAATTGCAGAGCCAAATCTAAAGGAAGGGGGCTGCAAATGCATTTTATCTGTGAACCCAGGAGGAAAATGAAACAGGTGCAATGAACACATAGCACACCTTTGATTTAAAGTCAGACAATTGGTTCCATCTGTTTTACTACTTATGAGTTCTGCAGCTCTCTGAGGGTGTTGCTTCATCTGTTAAATAGTTATTCAGGTTTTTAGATCACAGAATTGCCTTATGGAGAATTCTAAACCCAGAAAAACTATTAATCAAATAAGGAAAAAATGAAGATATTTTCAGAATAGTAGGATATGGTAGAGATCATTTTTTCTCTTGTTTCTTGCAATTAAGTAAAGGTCTGTTGACTAATTTTGACCAATGGTATATAAGAAATAATATTTGTCAGTTCTGAATAGACAGTGAAGATTTTCCTATTCCTAAGCTTCTCAGTTCTTTCACCTTAGAATCTAATTATTGTGCTAATATAAATGGTAGCATGTCTGTCACTTTGAATTCCTGAATAATTTTATAAAGTATTATGGAGGAGAGGGCACTATGACAGTTCACACTGGACATGCACCATGAATAAGGAAGAAATGTTTGTTGGGTTAAACAACTGAGATTTACCAGTTAATTTTTTTCCAAAATCGTGGTTCCCAACCAGAGTCAACAATTTCTAGCAATGTCTAGAAATGTCTTTCGTTACTCCAACTGAGGGCACTTGGTGGGTAGAAGCCAATGGTAACACTGAATATCCTACAATGCACAGAACTGATCCCAGGTCAAAGAACTGTCTGTCCCCAATGTAAATGGTACAGAGGCTGAGAAACCATGATAACATGTTCTGACTAATGAATAATATCTCAAAAATGTTTCCTGCAGCCTTTCTTGGGAAACTACTAGAGAATTTTCTCTTCTACAGCAGAGCTGTCAATCAAGAAGTGGGATTCATGAACCAAAGGAAGATGTGAGAAGGAGTTCTCAGGTAAAAAGATGGAGCGTTCCTAGACGCAGCAGATGCACACCATTGAAAGTGGGGAGGAGAGCACAGGACTGCAGGAATGCATCCCTCTGGCATAAATGATATGTTGGTATGGTGAATAGATTAGTAGTAACTTTTAAGTTCTGTGAATTAATTAGTGGTGGAAATATGGGAAACTAAGTCATTAAAAATGAAGATAATTACACAAGCAGAGTCTTTTAAGAAGGAGGATGATGATGGTACATGGTAAATTACATGGTGCAGACCATAGTAAAACTGTGAATTACATTTTAATTTCATAGTCACAAACCAAAGATATTGGTACAATGGAGAAGCATACTAGAACTGTATTGCCAAGCTAGGGAGAAGAGAAGTGTACACACATGAGTGTGTTTACGGGGTATGGAGGGTGAGGAAGATGTTATGCAGTTAAATCCACATTTTCTTTCAGAAGTCCATGAATAATAATTAAAGAAGAAAAAAATAAAGATATTGTAATATCAGCATATTAGTTAGACATATAAGGGTGAATGCCAAGAGAAACAGCTAAAAATGGGATAAATTGATTGCTTCTGTAAGACAGAAAATGGAAGGGTGAAGTAGCTGGGCCAGGGCTCTGTTTTTCATTATAAACTTAACAGTACCACTTGACTTTTTAAACCATGGACATACATTACTTTTGGCTAAAGAAAAATAGTTTTTACAAAAGCAAGAGTAAAACTAAAGGAATCTGTAGGTATTAAAATGATATAACCCATAGGAAAGCTTTCTGTAATATACAAGTTACTAGTTATAAGAATCAATATAGCAGATGCTGAATATGTTAATAATTGATGTCAGGCCTTGACATGAGTTCTGCCATAAATTTACTGGTCATTAGTTATCTGCTGCCACCAGCAGAAGGAGACCAGTGCCACTTTTAATTCCCAACTGCTATCAAGAAAAGAGAAGAGAGGGTTCCTGCCAATCATTCAACAATCCTTCATTCACTGCCTACCATGTGGTAGGCATGACCCTTCCCTCAGTATCCAGGGAATATAGCATGAGATCTGGACTGTGATTAGGACACTTTGTAGACAAAAATTGTCCTGAAATTGGGCCCACTTCATGAGTTCATTTTTATTGGGAGCCTAATAGTCTTTACATGAATAAAGTATTAATGAATTTCTCTCCTGCCACACCAAGCCTCATGTCAACCCTCTCATTCCCAAAATTTGAATTATGTTTTTTGTTTATACTTATATTTGGTACTTACGTTATTTGTCTGTATGGATTAATCATCTCTGTTGGTGTCTTTCACTGTCCTCTTTGGGCTGGAAGCATGTTTAGTGTGTACTGCCACACAACACAGAGGTTCAAGGATATGGACACCAGAAAAAGAGTACATGAATGTGAATTCCAGCTCTTTTGCTTTCTAGGGCTTGTGACCTTGAGAAAGTCATTTACCTTCTCTTCAACTCAATGTCTGCAGACGGGGACAAGAGTGTGAGGGATAAGAGTAATTAATCTCATAAGCTAATATAACAGTCAAAAGAGTTCATACATGCAATACCAAACTGTGTTTCTGGACCAGTAAAGCTATAAATTTATCAAAGAATATTATTATTAGTATTATGGCACATGACAAAAATGTAATTACCTCTTATTTTGTTGCTGTTAGTATCATTATTAGTGTTTAGTGTTTAAGTAGCACCGAGCAAATAAATGGCACTGAAAATGGTCATAAATGTAATTTAGTCATATAACACATTCATAGGCATCTGAGTCAACCTTGATCCATCCCTACTCCTACCATAGAACCCATGAAAACTGTAGTCACAAGAAACACAGTTGAGAAACTGCTATATCTCAGTTCTCTATCCCAGCATTTCACAGATTTACCTCTGGAACTTTCTAAAGAGTCACTCCAAAGAATCTTCACCATATTCAGTGAGGCTACCACATTGATCTCTCACAATTTCAAACAAGCCAGGCAGTGTAGGCCCAGGGCCTGTAGCCTAAACTGGCTTCCATCAGGCCCTGGTGCTCCTGCCACCCCACACATGCCCCGGCACACTCGTCAGCATCAACACTTGAATGACTCTTTTACAGAGGTCGAGGCCTCTGTATTACAGTTAAGGTTTTTTTCATGGCACTCTTTTTTTTTTTTTTTTTTTACTTTCATAACACTCATCCGCTTGTGTAATTAAAAGCAAATCCATGTGTGCATTTGATGGACTGACTGCTGCACATCAGCTCTCCAGAAATGGAAATTGCTTTCTTTCCACTCAGACCTAATTCAGCTCTGGGCACCTTATAGCAGAGTTTACAAAAAGAGATATTTCTTTCAAGTGAAGAAATTACAGTCAGTTTCATTAAGAAGGTGAATTGTGGGTCAGACTTGTAAACTTTAATGTCATAATATTTCTAGAATAATGAAACAATAATATTTTCTTTGCATATGATAAAATGGGCCAGAGCTTTGTTTTCAATGCATGAATTCAGTAACACTGAGTTGAGATTACTAAAACTTAAATATTTTACCAGCATACTTTGAAATATCCTAGAAAGCACATTAACAACTATTTTTCTTATTTCCTCGCAAGCAATGAATTTAAGACATGCAAGAGTTCAGCTTCCTTAGTCCCCTGATGTAAGCGAGGTACTGCAGTATTTGCCTTTCTTCTGTCTGGCTTATTTCATTTTTCAGAATGTCTTCTAGTTCTAAAGAAATGAATAGATGGGTGGTAGCCAGGGCTTAGGGATAGGGAAATGTAGGAATTTCAGTCAAAGGGCACAAATTTTAAGTAATAAGATTAATTATTTTTTGTATATTTAATGCACAGCATAGTGGGCATAGTTAATCATCACATATTGTATACTTCAAACTTGCCAAGAAAGTAGATCTGAAGTATTCTCACCACAAATGAAAAAAGGAGAAAAAAAGTAGCTACATGAGATGATGGAGATGTTAATCACAGTGATTATGCTCATAATTTCATAATGTATATTGAAATATCAAGAGCTCAAATAACAATGAGAGCTTTATTTTTCTGTATTGTTTCTCTATTGTCTATGTTTCTAAAAGATGATGACTGGATCTTAGTCATGTCCATAAAACATCATATTTAAAGTAAAATAACTGTTATATTGGTCATAATTATATTTTCTGATAGCTTATGATGGTCAAACAACCAGGTGAAAATTGAAAAGTTTGGTCAATGATTACTTAAACAAACATTTGTTTCTAACAGTGCCAGAAATCAGGATACTTCAAGAAAGCCCAACAGCTGACATTTAAAAGGAAACAAGGCCATGGCTTGTCTCACCTGGAGCATGCACACACACAACAACAGCTCCCTAACTGCACAGCATGTTCAGGTGCTTAGGGTTCACAGAATATGCAGAAATTCTTTTTATTTTAAACAAGTACATCTACATACATCCACTCTCTGAGCATTATATCTGAAGACAACTTCTAAAAAATTGACATTTCAGTTATTTGCAAGAGGATTATCTTTTCATAATGAATTGAGCACAGATAAAGTATTGATGAGAAATTGTGGTTTTACTGTCACATTTGCCAACCTCTGGGCACAAAGTATGTATGGACTTCCTTACAGGATCTCCTTTGGCTGCTGGGTAAAAGGAAACCAGTTGGAGTAGTTGCAGCAATAGTGCAAACACAAAATTAAAGGGAGGAAGTGAACACAAAAACCTCTCTCATGTGGAAATGGTCATGTTCTTGCCAGGCATAAGACCCTGGGGAGAAAGTGAGAAATGGTGCAATCACATGCTGAAACTGTAAATTCACAGTTTGATTTCATCATCCACTAACTGTGTACAACAATATTCATTACTCAAGATAGATGTGAGCATTTAAGGATAGAAAAAGTCATTACAATTTAAGACACTCATATTATTTTATTATTGCAGTCAATATATTTATTAGACAAAATGTGGGATTCATAAAAACAGAAATGATAAATAAAAATCATCATCAGCCTCATCAAAGAGAACTTAATGCTTATTTTACTATAGTCATGTTTATATCTACACATTTTTCATTTATTCAGTAGGTACTGATTGGGTGCCTACTCTGTGTTTTAATCACTATTCAAATTCTTGGGATGTGCGAGTAACCAAAAATAAAATAAAAGTAAAATAACCTCATTAAAGTTACATTCTGGTACAGCTAAGATGGTACAAGGTAATGAGCAGGGCAAGGGAAGACATATGATAAATAATAAACCTAATAAATAAATATGTTGTACAGCATGTTAGGTGGTGTTATGGATGATGAGGAGCTATGGGAAGAAAGCTGTAACATGAAACTTGCTGTTACAGTTTAGATGTGAGGTGTCCCCCCAAAGCTCATGCATGGGACGATGCAATTAAGTTCAGAGGTGAAATGATTGAGTTATGAGAGGCTTCATCTAATCAGTGCATTAATCCCCTGATAGTGATTAGCTGGGTGGTAGGGTGTGGCTGGAGAAGGGGGGTCACTGGGGATTGCCTTTGGGGTATATATTTTGTGAGTTGAGCTTAGTAGGTCTCTGCTTCCTGGTCCATGTCCTGAGTTGTTTTCCTCTGCCATACTCTGGCCCCAAAGAGTGAAGTCAGCCATCTATAGACTAAGAGCTGAAACCATGAGCCCCTAAATAAACTTTTCATTCTCTACTTGATCTTTGTCAGGTCTATTGAGCATAACTCTCTCTGTGACTTATTTACATACAGCCAAATTATATTCAACTGGTGTCACATTCTGCAGCAATTGTTCATAGAAGATCCCTCAAGTCCAAACTAAGGAAGAAAACACAATTTACTTTCACTACCAGGCCCTTCCCAAACTTTGATGAACCTAGGGTAAAAGTTACATAGAGATGTTAGATGCCTTATATCTAAATTCAAAAAGTAGATCAAGCCAAAAATATTTAATCAAGTATGTCCTATCTTCCTCTTTGAAAAATATAAAGTTTAGAATTTAGAATTCAGGGACTCCTTGAAGTTTTGTCTTAGAACATTATGGAAAATAGAGAGTAGGCCCAGCCATGATGCACTGCATGCCCCTATACCCTCCCCTTTTCTGTCCCATATGCACGGACACCCAAGCCCTCGTGTTCATACTGTACCCACACCACTTCCCTCGGTCAAGGCTTAGGCCTCTGGGTGTTCACACGACTATGTGGCATATCCCAAGAGAAGAGGCCCATGTAAGCCCTGAAACACTAGAGAAGACTGGCAAATATTCCTTGGAATTAAAGGCTTATAAAAAATTATGAAAGGAAAATAATGAGAGGCTTACTGAAATCTGCACTAGGGAAAAGCTGTGAGAGATCATAAGTGAAAGGGAGATGGTTCTTCCCTTTGGCTGCGTTTCTGACATTCTGTGTGGGCCTTTTTTTTTTTTTTTTTTTTTTTTT
>PVHX01006751.1:0-81110 GCA_004024805.1 Geosciurus inauris
TTTGATAACATGTATTTAAATGCAACTTTTGAGAAAAATAAATAAAAATTAAAATTAAAAAAAAAATCATTACAAATACACAAAAAAAAAGAAATGTTAATTTTTTTAAAAATTTATAATGCAATAAAATACATTTGTGAGAATAAAAAAAAAAAAAATAAAGTGTATGATGTGCCATTTTATTCTTACTAAATTGCCAATAAAATAAGCCAACTAATGAAAAGTCCCCAATAAAAACACAGCATGCTCTTGGTATTGTGGTCCTGGAGCTGTGGATGAGTAATGTGTGGTGGTTGAGTGTGTGAGCACCTCACTCCATATCACGGGCAACCTGTGGCAAGAACCAGATGTTGAATGCTCTATTCTGGAAGACTAGAAGTGGGGCATGGTGGCACACATTTGTGAATCCCAGCTACTCAGTATGCTGAGGCAGCAGGATGGCAAGACTAGCCTGGGAAACTTAGCAAAACCCTGCTTCAAAATAAAATTTTTTAAAAAATGGCTGGGGATGTGGCTCCATGGTAGAGCCCTCGCCTAGCATATGGGAAGCCCCAGGTTCAATCCCCAATACTGCAAAAAATAAATAAATAAATAATAAAGATGATAATAATAATAGACAAGAGAGGATCTGAACTTTTTTCTCTTCAGCAAGTCACTGTCATACATAGGGGACCGTTTCAGATATTTTAAAAATTTAAGGGATATATCCACTGGATGCAATCTGTGATCTTGGCACAGAACTTGATATAGACAAACCAACTGTTACAGTTTCAAGTATAGAATGAGCATAAAATGATATTAGGGATTGTCATTAATTTTTGGCTGTGATAATGTTATTTTTGCAATGTTAGAAAATGTTTCAGGCTTAACTTCTCAAGTATTTGGGGATGAAATTCCATAATGGCTGTGATTTGCTTTAAAACACTTTAACATTTAAAAATGTATTTTAAAAGAACCAAAATGTCACACTATTTACCTAGAAATTCTACTCCTAGGAATTTTTCATAAGGAATTAATTGAATAGGAGAAAAATTGAAGAAGATGTATAAAGATCAATAGGCATAATAGCAAAGAGTTAGAAATAACTTGAATGTCCAATGGTGGGAGAAAATTAGATTAATTAATTAAATTAAGATTGAATCAATAAGCTATCATCTTTTAAAAATGATAATTAAGAGAGCCAGGCACAGTGGCTCACGCCTGTAATCCTAGCACTTTGGGAGGCTGAGAGAGGAGAATCGCCAGTTCAAAGCCAGCCTCAGCTACGGTGAGGCACTAAGCAACTCAGTGAGACCCTGTCTCTACATAAAACACAAAATAGGGCTGGGGATGTGGCTCAGTGTTCGAGTGCCTCTGAGTTCAATCTCCAGTACCAAAAAAAAAAAAAGATAATGAGAGGACTATGACAAACTTAGAAAATTGCTTATAACAGTAATTTTAAAATTCAGAATATAAAATTGTGAATATATTTTCATGTCATATACATATGGGAAACTCTGTTAAGGTTGTTGGATTATGAACATTTTGTTTTCAATTTTTTCTTACTGTTATCTTTCAGCACAAAGACTTAAATACAAGAAAGTAAGGATAAAAAAGAATAGGAAGGGCTGCAGTTGGTTATTTAATAGAGTCAATGTCTCAAAGACCATCTACAGCTACTCAGGCTTTGACCTTCCTTCTTTAGGACATGTTGGAGCCCCTGGAGATCAAGGCTGGTCTGGAGTTCAAGGACTGAAAGGACCACCAGGAAGGCCAGGCCTGCCTGGTTCCTTGGGACCACCAGGGTGTCCAGGTACCTTGAAAGGAAGCCTGGAAACTTCCTGAGCACTCCTTATCTCTTGATGTATCAGAGAGAGTCAGTTTTCACCTATCTTAGGGATTGTTATTAATTTTTTTTGCATGTGGCTCTTCTGATTCCCAATCTGAGTCTCTAGACAGACCACTGAAATTTACCTATTGCTCACCTATAAAGTTGGTCCATCTAATTGGGTCACATGACTGACTGGGAGTCACCAGTCATGCACGGCACCCGCACCAGAGGTGGTCTGATAACACCAGCTCCTTTCCAGCTCTCCTCCTTTCACCTGCCACTCAAAATGCTGTCCCTGCCCTCTGTTTTAGACCTAAGGCAAACATCACATTTACAGCCCAGTGTTTTAATGATCCCAATTCAGAAAAAAGGGGGCAAGTTTAAAATCATAAATGGCAACTGTAATTATTTTGAAGTATATTTTCTCTTTCTGAAGTTGTTGATTTTTCTCCTTAGAGTTAAGATGCCTAGGAAGGAAAAGTAAGAAAATATTCCTGGTTACCTAGGAATTAAAAATGTAGATGATTTCCCCAGTGAATGGTATTGGACATCATCAGGGTGTCTGCAGAACTTTCCTGTTGTCCTCAGGTGATCCAGGGATACCTGGGCAGAAGGGCCATCCAGGAGAAATGGGAGACCCTGGGCCCAGAGGTCTCCCGGGGGATCCAGGGACACCAGGACCTCCAGGAATAAAAGGTAAGTCAAAAAGATGCCCAGTGCATCAGATGGATCCAGTCCAATAAGAGCAGATTCATAGCACCTTTCCAGAACCTGCTAGTGACTTCTCCTGACCATGCTACTTTCTCGTGAGTGCCACTACCACCTCTTGCTTCTTCCCACAGGGCCTGAGGCCATACTCATCTTGACCTTGACCTGCCTCCACTAGGGCATGTCCACAGTGGGGTATAGCCATCTCACTTCTAGGCATGCATCCAGTGTTTCAGTCTACCCTTTTATTCTCACCACAGGGCAGTTGAGCTCCCGTTATGCCCTCGATTCTGGTTGGATGCTGGGCATGCAGTTCTGAGGAACTTGCTACTAGATAGCAAGTTCCAGCCTTCATGGGACTTGTTATCTAGTAAAAGAGGCAGGCATTAAATATATGTATAAATAGATATATATTTACCAACTGTGATAAGGGGAGGGAAGAAAAGAAAGGCATTATGGGAAATGAGTAACCAGTATTCATTATCTTTGTTAGATAAAGAAACACTGTTCCTGGTGGAAATATTTGGCCTTTTGAGGTAATAGAGGACTGGGTAGAATAATAGAGGACTGGGTAAAATCTGGATAGAATATTCTACAATAATACAATATACTTGTTATTAACAAATCTTCATGCCTGTTCACTTATCCATGAAGCTTCTCTCGAGTTCATTTCTCTTATTTTAGAGATGGTATTTTTCCGTGTGTACTTCACACATACCTCTAGCATAACACATTGTCTCCTTTTGTTTGCTTAGAGGCTTTTCTTACCAAATGGATGATGACTTATAAAAAACAGGAACTTTTTTATATCCTTGGTACCCAGTAGAGACCCATTAAAGAAAAGTATTTGGTTGGCAGTGTGAATAAACAAATAAACAAACCCAAGACTGTGAGTTAGTAGCTGTGGGGTTGCAGGTCCAAGCCTTACCTGCTGGCTTCCTGCAAGGTAGCTCTTGGTCTCCTCCTGCTCCTCTCCCACCTGCCGCTGCTCATTGACTTATACACACGCTGAATGTTAGTAAAGTGTAAAGAGCTTCCTCTCAGGAGAGTGGACAACAGTTCTAGGATTAACCATTTTATTGTTTTGAAAATCCAAATTCTTTTCTTCCATTTTTTCTCCCCTCTTCATTCATGGGATAACTTCCAAATAATTCCCAATTTTCAGCAAGTGGTGGGGTGGTAGGTATTCCCAGGGGCAAGACTGCACAGGGAAGATGTTTTGAAGCATTGGTACAACTTCTGTATTTCCACAGAGCAAAATAACTTGACATGGAAAGCTCCTATCACAGGACAACTTGGCACTGTTGTGCCTCTTCACTGACATTTTCAGTAATGTGAGGTCCAGAGATTGGTGATGAATTTAGGGTTTCAAGCAAAATGATCGTTCGGTTCTATAAAGTTTCTCTGGTGATTGAAGTCATTTCCCATCTCTGGCAATCCCTACAGCCCTTATGGGGTATTCTTTGACTTTGTGTGTGTGTGTGTGTGTGTGTGTGTGTGTATGTAAAGAAGTTGGTTTAAGAAACAAAAGAAAACATTTCCTATTATTAACCACTTCAACTGAATTCCCACTGCTTTCTACTCTCATAATATATACCCAGTGTCACCAAAATGACATGAGTCATACTATTATTGTTGATTCTTCTTGACCTTGATTTAGTTTGCATTTATCATACAACTTCAACATGACAGGTCCCTAAAAGACTAATAGCTAATGAATTGATCCATAACAAATCTTCACGAAAAGTAATCTGTGATTGCACCGCAAGTCGATGCAATGAAGTGTTAGAAATCCGTTAGACGAGACAGCGAGGGGGTGACAGGAGCAGCTGCAGTGGTGCGTCCTGGCCATGTAGTGACACTGTTTCACTGCTGACAGTCCAGGAAACCATCCATCTAAACAAAGCAAAGCAGTGAAATACATTCCTAAAGGTTAAAACAGCTACAGCACAAACCCACAGTTGCAGTTGATCATGCTGATATCAAAATGAACCACACTCCAGCAGAAACACTTTGAACTGAGAAACTAAATATTTGAAGTATGCTCTAAAGAAGTCAGGGGGACTGATTATCTTGTTTGAACAAACCAGCTGCTGAACTCAACAGTTGTTTGCTCTGCTAGAACAGGCCATATGGATGTTGTGTCCTGCTTGCGCTCAATCAGATTTAAACTTTAACTTAAGCATATGCTAAAAGTGGCTTGATTCCGAGATTTAAATTTTTTAGTACGTATTCTCTCTTAAACACCCGGTTTCGGGATGGGCATTAATGTAAGGTTGTCATGATGGAAACCTAAAGAGAATTATTTATAGACTAACAAAACTATAAAGAGTGTGGATTGGTATTCTGCCTTGTGGCAAGTAAAACATTTACTTTTAAAAAGCATTGTGAGGGCTGGGGTTGTAGCTCAGTGGTAGAGTGCTTACCTAGCATGTGTGAGGCACTGGGTTTGATTCTCAGCACTGCATACAAATAAATAAAGTTTCAGCAACAACTAAAAAAAATTGAAAAAACAAAAAGCACTCTGAAATGTCCTTTGTCAGGAAAGCAATGCCATGTGCTTTGGAGTGATGGAAACCATCCCTCCTTTTTACAGCTAGATTGTCACCCTCCTGCCTGGCCTTTATAGCAGTTATCACACCTGATGTCACTGTCTGTTTGTTCTGGGATGACAGGTGTTATCTCTCTCTTGCTTCCCACCCTCCCATCAGTATGTCACGAGACACATTTGGTCACTGAAGCTGGGTGCAGTAGGAAACCTTATCTGTGCCCTCAGGAGGCATTCCTGCATTGATGAATTTCTTAAAATTTTTAAAAAATCTCATTGCAGAGTTATTTTTGATAAGAGCATTCAAGTTTCATCAACCATTACCCATAGCCATGAAAGTCCCTCCTTCCCATCAGCCTTAAAGTTGAGGTGGTCAGCTCTCCCTTTTTGCCTGGGATCGAAGGATTATTTTAGGATACGGAATTTCTAGTGCTACACCAAGGAAAGTCCCAGGCTAGCAGGGACACATTGGAAACCCTATTAGAAGTGTAAACCAGTAGAAGGCTCCTGGGGTGCAGACTTTTCAGGCTTCAAAACCAAAATATAACCTGAGAGTGGGAATCAGTCACAAAGAGCAGGCTGGCTAAAACAGATGGGAAGCCAACTGTGCTGGAGCAGAGAGGAGATTTACTGACTAGAGGAAGAGCACCCTGTTCCATGAGTGCAGCTCAACACAGCCTTAAATGATAGCTGTTAAGCAGAAGGACAGGATGATCAGAGAGGTGAATAAAAATTCCTCATTACCCAGGAATGTGCTTTGTTAGCCTAATCGCCTCTCATCTGCACTGTATATATTTTATGCATGAACAACTTTCTGATTTAGAGATGGGATTGATAAAAAGCTTTCAGTCAAAAGGAAAAATTACCCTTAAAACCCTACCCAGATGTAGCTGCATTCAATTTAGAAAGATAACATTAGGTCAGATAAGGGTCGGCCAGTTCAACAATGGCAAGGGGCTGGGCTGCAGCAACGCAGGATCTGGATGTGTTGATGTGACAATGGAGAGCTGGCAGAGGCTGGGACATTCCACCCTTAGCCAAGTCCCCCAAGCCATCAATCTCAGTGGCGAAAGCTGGAGATCAAAACACATGGAAATAGCAAAGTGGTCTCAAAAATTTATTATCATTTCAGATAGATTGCAATAAATATCCAGATTTGGCAGATGAAGAAGGTCATTGTGTTCTTTTGGTGCAAACTTGAAATATTGGCTCATAAAACAGGAAAAAGGGTTGGAAAATAAACTAAGCCAGGGCTGTTTAAAAATGGTTAGGAATAAGAGATCAAGGGAAAATAAAGATGCATTCCCAATTTTTTCAGTGCAAGAGAATATAGCTCACTTGAAGCCATCTAAAGTCGAGATCTTGAAAAGAGAGTAACAATTGTCTGTTTCAAGTGCTGGTGATAATAAATAGAAAGGAAGAGACTAACTCTGCCACCCTCCAGTAAGGAGTCCTCAGAGGGCCTGCTTTAATGGACAGATAATAATCAGCACTTAACTTATGTATACACAGATTCCTCTAGGTTCTCCAAATCATATGTATCCTATAAATGTATCAAAGAAAGAAGTGACCAGCAAAGAGAAAGGGTAGTCCACTTTTCTAAAATATAGCTTTTTCTCCACCTGTTCAATCCCTTGACCTCCTTGGTCCACATTTTCTCATTCGTTTACTCATTCTGCAAACACTTATGAACACCTAATGTGTGTCAAAAAATATGGTAAGTGTGGGGGCAAAAAGACTAATATAGGACCTGGCCTTACACTCTGGTTGGCCCTTAGTTGGGGCGACAGTCCTAAAGCACAGCACAGGCAGAGTTGATCAGGCCACTCCATGTAGGTTCATGGGTGGAGCTGAGGGTGCTTGCTGTATGTTCAGTTATATAAACTGAGGGTGGCGTTGCCCCAAATTTGAGAGATCAGTCCCTACACTGAGTGAATGGCTGGTGGTATGTGGAGTTGCTTAGTATTGGGTGAGAAAGAACAGGATGGAAAAAACCAGATGGAAGGTCCACCAGTGAAATAAGCAGGTAACCAGACTTGGCAGGCCCTGAGGCAAAGCCCCACTCCCCAACCATCAGTGGTATAAGACACAAGGGATGGCATTCAGTGGGGCTCAGCCCTAAGGAAGCCCTAGTATACTGGTCACTTGCCCTTTCTCTCCCTTTTCTCCTCCATCCTTCTGTCCTTTCTTCTTCCCCTTCCAACTGTATGCTGAGCAATTAGGAAACTTGCATTTGAGAAGATACCCAACTAGGGAAACTCAAACATACTCAAAGTGTATTGATGGAAAACCGTAAAGAAGAATTTCCACTAGTTCTAGCATCAGTGGGATAATGTCTAATTATAGAACCTGGAGTTTTTGATGATTATCATGAAATAAATTTGGTTGTTGTAACAAGTAATCAGAATGGGTTTGAAAGAATTGGTGGTGAATAAAAAAAATATATAGCTATAGCCAAATTTGACCTGCAGGCCTGTTGTTCCAGAGCAGCAGTGCTTAAATAAAGCCAGGGAAGACACGCATGCCCCATTGAGCCACAGTGGCCGGATGCCCTGTTGACTTATAGCATGACTGGGAAGTAGGACCTGCAGATCCTGGTGGAAAGACCAAGCCTAGGAGGTAGGAGGTGTGGATTTACTCCCATCCAGTTTTTTTCCTCATTTAGAATGATTTTGTTGTCATTAACGCAAAGATTACTTCCTACACCGAGTCGGCAATTCTGGACTGCAGCTGATCATGCTACCGTTATAAACCAACAGAGTGCCTTTAAACCAAGGAAATGTGTTAAACTGCTGCAAACCTCCGTCAAATTAATGTGTTAAATAGCCGTCGCCTGGAGTCCTACCCTGATAATGACCTCCAGAGTAGGAGATGTCCACCTTGCTCTATGGCATGCCCTCTGCTGGGCAGCATCGGGGATGTGACCAGGGTTGCTATCAGGGGCTGCTCTTTGGGACATGGGCCTGGTGTGTTTTTCAGGTCCTTCAGGGTCTCCTGGCCTGGATGGCTTACATGGTTTGAAGGGTGAAAAAGGAAGCAAAGGTGCCTCAGGTAAGATGGAAACGCCATCCTCAGGAAACCGAGCTCCTATGGGTAGGCCACGGGAGCCACTGGAACCCCCGCCCCGGGGCAGTTTCCCACTCCGTGAGATTTGGAAATGAAACTGAAAATCTGTCATGACTGAGAGAGACACAGTAGGGGAACTATTTCTAGTGCTGAGGATGACATAAAAAGAACATTTAAGAAAACCTGCTTAAGCAGGGATGTTAGTAGTGCCTTGTGTTGGTCTTATTTGGGTCTCTCTACTAAAAATAACTGTGTACGTGGGGCTGATTTCAAGGCACTGTGAATAACAAACAAAGTCTGGGATTTAAAAAAATATATATAGTTTTAACTATAGCAGTGTCTCGTATGGCCATGGGGATCTAACGGGCACTTTTAGCATTCGTTTACTGCCACTGCTAAAAAAGAAAAAGAAAAAGAAATTACCTGAACCATTTGCTGTGAGTTTTGATATCACAGATAGGCTGATCTTCAAAAGCTGTGTTTTAGTTTGTTCCTCCCATATCACACACATTGGTTGTGTCAGTTTTTCAGGAAAAAGGTAGGATCAAAGTACAATCGAAACCGTAACCCAACATGTAGATTTGAGAGACTATGGGGAAAGGTGGCTTGTGCTGCTGGGTGTTTTGGAAAGACAAAACCTTTATTTATTGTGAACATTGTAAAGAAATTTAGGTCACTTGGGGTTCATTTAGTGACTCCTCCAAATAGCCTGATTAGACGTGTGCCGCTTCCAGGAAACCAGTGACGTTCTCACCAGGAATGAGAACTATAATAACATAGTTCTCATTAGATGCCACCTTCAACTCAAATTGCAAAGAAGTTTATCCATAATTATTTATGACTGTACCTCATTTGGTTTTGCTTTGTCCATTGTAAAGGTTGGAGGGTTGGGATTATCACTCACCTATTCTTTTTTTTTTTTTTTTTTTAAATCTGGGAAATAACCTTAAAAGAAATCAAACCTGTGGTTAACCAGTGTGATGGGTCATTAGAGAAAATGGTGACCCAGGTATGGTCACCATTTGGAAGTACATTGCATCCAGAGGTTGGTTTCTGTAAAACCAGCCACTTCTCAGCCACATCTCTTTTGGGAAACGATTCCTTATCTATACCATAACAGGGACAAGTAAGATCAAGGTGTATTCCTGCTGCTTTCCCTATTTAGGTTTACATGAAATGGGCCCACCTGGTCCAGTGGGACTACCTGGGTTAAGAGGGGAGACAGGAGACCCTGGGAGCCCAGGAATTTCTCCTCCTGGCCTTTTTGGTGAAAAAGGTCCCCCAGGACCCCCAGGTAAGAAGGAACATGTTTTGTCCTGCTTTAAGCCATTAATTCAAAACCTTTCAAATGCAACAAGGTTAATGTGTGAACATATGCTTACGCAGGGAGACCAGGACCACCTGGTCCTGCAGGCATCCCAGGAAGAGTTCCTAAGGGTGACGTTCCTGACCCAGGTCCACCTGGAGATCAGGGACTTCCTGGCCCTGATGGTCCTAGAGGTATGACAGCATTGTGGTGAAGGATGGGAATGCTCCCTTCATTAGGTGCTACCAGCTTGGCAGGGCTCTAGAATGAGAGAATGGTGGAGCAGAAGCACCTAGGCAGTCCCATCAATGGGGCAGGTAGATAAGTGAGACCCAAGGTCAGATTGTGGGTACTGGACTTGTCCAGGCCCAGAATGTAGGCCTTTGGCTCTTCTGTGTCAGTGCCATCAGGCACCTCTGCCCAGGCACAAACTAGCATCATGCTGCCCATGAGTGTTCAGAAGTGCTCCATAGGAGGGAGACACACCCTCCTTGTTGGTCCACTGGCCCAAAGTGGCAGAACCCAGGCCCCTTATATACCCAGAAACGTTTCCTTATGGGCGTCTAACAGTGTGTATTATTCTTCTCACTGTATTATAGGGATGAGCTCTGGCGGGGCAAGACTTTGGAAGTTACTATAAGCTGACAAAGTTGGGGTAGACAAGAGCTGATTGGGAGAGGAGTTGGCTCAGCACCTTGGCTTGCCCAGTGCAGACAGCCACATTCCCAGTCCCTCCTAGAGCTCTTCTACACACGGGTCCACCATCTTGGAATTGTTAGGATTTCCTGAGGTGGAACTGTGTGATGATAAAAATAAAAGCAAGAAAAACTGATAGAAGTATAGAAACTAAGTGGAGAAAGAATTGGGGTTGATTTATTCCTATTTGTAGACATTAATTTGCAAATAAGATGTTAATTGAATATTCCTTTTGTATCAATTAATGAGATATTTTCTCAAAAGCCTATTTACCCACCTATCTGCCAATCCATCCATTCATCCATTCATCCACCCACCCACTCTTCCATCTATCCATCCATCCATCCAATTAAACTAGTAAGATAATAATGCAAACAAAACCCATAAAATGACATTTTCTAAAGGAATGGCCTTGAAAGGGAAGAAGATTTTGCTTAGATTCATTTTGTCCGAAAATTGACAACACATTATCTACACCATTTCTCAGCTTGGGCTCCAAGATCCACTCTCTGCATTTCATTTCTGATACTGTTGACTTTCTTATTCTTCTAAACCCCTGTATCCCTTGGCTTGCAAATCATTAAATTACTTTTCTTAAGCTTTCAGGCGGCCAGCACACACCTTTGTCTTTGACTGAAACATTTTGCCTTCTCCCTGTGGTCAGGAGCACCTGGGCTTCCAGGCCATCCTGGGAGTGTTGACCGTCTGAGAGGGGAACCAGGTGACTGCGGTCTGCCCGGGCCACCGGGGCCACCAGGTCCCCCAGGCCCTCCAGGGTGCCAGGGTGTTCCCGGATGTGATGGAAAAGATGGCCAAAAAGGTATGAATGTAAGTTATTCCTTGAGTGGTGTGTGAAGGCTGTCCTTCTCTTACTCTTGAGGGTCTGGGGTTCTGTTCTTCCATGATGTCATTCCTATTTCTTGTGGATACAGGATGATATTCCCAAAATGTCTTCCCCCAAAAGTCTCCAAGTTTGGGTAAAATTTGGACATGTAAAAATAAGAAATACAAGTTTTTCTTTATTCCCTCTTGAGACTACAACGAGCAATGGAAATATAATGTAATTCACATGCATGATTTAAAGTATTTATTTCATCACAAAATCAGTATGAAATTATCAATGAGATATCAGCTGATTGTGTAAATCTAGTTATTCTCTGCACTAAGCCACTCCTTCCTGCCTTTGAAGTCTGTTGTATATTTTACACTTTGAGCATTACTCAGTTTGGACTGGCCACATTCCAAATGCTCAGTAGTCAGTACCTAGATGTGTTTAGTTGCTTTGTATCAAAATTTCAGAGAACTTTTCAGTTCATAGAACTTTTTTGTGAAAAAAGTTCACTAATGATTATCCCTTTTAACTCACTTATTACATAAATAAGGAAGCTAGATATCATAGGAACAGCTATTGAAGTTGGCCAAGGGAGCCCAATAACTAGCACCTGGCCTTATTTCTGACCCAAATGTGAAACATGGCAAAGATTAGGGCAGAAGGGAGATCAAAACCACCTTCAGGCGATGGCACCTGTGAAGTTGTGCAGTGCACATTGATACAACAGTACGTGGCAACTCTCTTCACCTGTTTTAGCAGTAAAATCAATTTCAGATGATGTGGCTTTTATCTGAAAATGAGTTTCCAATTATTGGACATCAGAATTGAACAGAAGAAAGAATTGGACATGCAGAAGAAAGAGGAAGGGGCTGTCTGACACTCTTCTTCCCCAGCGGTTACTCTACAGAATGAATCTCAACCTGGACGTCAACTCCAGGCCCGGAGACACAGCAGACTGTGTTACTCATGGTGACCAGCCCAGGGATGCACAGGCATAAGGAGTATTGGTGGACGCAGTACCTGTGTTTTACTTCCATCCCAGAGGGCACCGGGCAGACAGAGCTCTATTGCAGAGACGGCCAGGGATTCCTTCTGTTTACCTTTCACCATGGGCTCAGTGGGAAATATTCTATTGCATCAACACATATTAGGCACCACAGGAATGTAACAGTGATGGGATTTAAACAGCCCCCACTCTCAATGAGTGCTGAGCTTCCCCATGGAGGACAAACATTCACAGGCAGGGAAACACTGCCATCACCAGGCTCGGCACTCTGAATGACCAGCCCCAAGGGAGCTGCTGGGCTTTGATTGGGGTTCCAGAGAAGGCCTCCCTGAGGAGGTGGGGCCAGGCCTGAACTCTAAGGAATGAGAGGTCTTGATGGAGGTAAGAGAATTGAGCCATTAGAGGTTCCACAATGAAGAAAGTGAGGAAGGGGGTGATAGGAACCTCAGTGGGGGCCACCTGGCTCCTCAACATCAAACCTTCTTTCCTTCTTTTCCCTGGGTTCCATCCTCTGGCTCCAGATGAAGTTTAGGATCACAGTCTTCTTGTCTACTTCAGTTTCATCTTGGTCATGGACGTGTCCTCCTTAGTCCTTCCCACGGACCACTGTATTTCATTCAGACAAGCAGCTCTCTGCTGCCCTATGGACAGACATGAGGCTGATCTCCACTCCAGGGCCCTTTCTTGGAGTGGTGTCTAAAGTCAACCAAATGCCATTATCTTCATATTGCTTCATTCCAGCACCCTCACGTTTACATTTCTTTTAGGACCAATGGGATTTCCAGGGCCTCCAGGGCCACCTGGTCTTCTGGGGCCACCTGGAGAGAAGGGTTTACCTGGACCTCCAGGTAGAAAAGGGCCCACAGGTCCTCCAGGTAAGCTTCTGATGCATGGCCATCCCCTGAGCAACCTAAACGTGTACTGACAGTCATCATTCAGAAAGTAGTTACTGATTCTGAAATTATTAGTACGTGAGTTAAGCCCTTTTGATATAAAAAGGATGCTTTTTTCAGGAAGTCTCATGTTTGAAAAACTAATTTTTTTTTTATCAAAACGAGTAAGTTCAAAAATTAAGAGATGATGTTACATACACTATTTTTAAGAAAACACGTGTTCCTTCTCACAAAAGGCAAAGATGATTTGATTTTTGTTTGTTGGTATTATATATTCACTTCCTTTCCCTGAATTTCCATGAATTTCACCAGCTGCTTTATTTAACTACTGTTTATAAAGTGCATTAGTTCCTTTGAAGGTTAAAGGCTATTTAATTTAACTCTATAGAGTTAAACAGATGTGTGCATGTGAAGCTGGCGGGAGTAATGTCTTTCAAGAGGTCAGTATCAAGCAACATAGTGGTAATTCATAATATTCTGCAGTCTCTGAAATTGGCACTCTAGTTCAGAGAACAGATAAAGGGCATCATAGTACAAAGACAATGGAATTGCACTTGATTATTTTTATATTTCCTTTGTGTGCATAGCCTATGAAATTTGGCAAATTAGTACAGAATTTTCAAAAGGTTTCAAATGGAGAGAATTCCTATCCACATTAATTCAGGGCATACTTGCCATAAGAAATCAACCAGAATTTTATATTTCTCAAGAGAGTTGTATTTCAAGTCTTTCTAGAGATGAAAACTCCATTAGTACAAAATCATAGCTATTCCTGTCAGTCACATTGATGTGGACATTTTTATGTAAATAAGATGCTGTCACTCTGCTTGTCACTGATGCTGTCCCAAATCATTATTTATGTTCTCAAACAATCTTTGTCATTTTTGTCCTAATTCACAAATTTAAAATCTCTTTCCACCATGTGAAAATCTTCGCACGGTCTCGGTTTTTGGGCTTCGAATCTCTCCAGGTCCCAGAGGTAAGCACGGCTATACAATTGATCATTTCCCCTCAGTCTGGTTTCTCTGCCGTTTTTGCTGTATTTGTGAAATAAGTCAATCCATTTTTATGGATGGGGTGCTGTAATGATGTCAGGGTTCAATGCTTTGCTTCCGTGCTGCAGACATAAGTGACCTCATATTAGAGCATCCTAATGCCTCCAGCCCTGTGGTTATTGAGGCAGTTCAGATGCTCAGCTTGTATGGTTTTCCACGGGGGCACCAAGTATGAGTGCTCCCTCCCTCAAATTCCAAAGCACATGCTCATGTAAGTTCCTTTTCTGAATTCTATAATATAAATGCGCAGAACATCCCTAAAATAAGTAGTGTGGACATTATTAAAAGATGAACCCTCGCTACCCAATGAGGAACTGTGACAGGCCTGTATCTGGCATTTTCAAAGAGAATACAAAGTGTTTCTCAAAAGAAAAAAATGTGAATGTTTGCATTTACTCTTTCCAGAAATCTATTATAAACCCTATTGAAAATTGCCCTGAACACAGAAGCTATATATTATTTTTAGGGCCCTTAGAAGAGACACCTTGGCCCCTTTCTTTCAGCATCTGGTTTATTAAAAAGTAAAAAGCAAAGTAGAATAATATTTAAATTTTGCTATTTTAAATGCTAATATTTAAAAATCATAGCTGTATATTTAATGAGTTTTCATTTCAGTTCTGTCTCTGTAGTGATTGTATATAGAAATTCATTTGAAGGTAACATCAAAATTCTAAATCTAAAATACCAGCCAATTCTCCATCCCCCAACCACCCATGGAAAGTCCCAAGATGATTCAGGGAAAATCGAAAATGTTCCCATGCATCTCCCCAAATCATTCATAGTGGAAAAGCCAAGTTTTATATTAAACAAGACAGATTGTGAAAACAGATCTTTCCTTGTGTTGCTGTGGCTTCATACCATAATTTATAAGGGGTTCCATTCCAAACAGCCTATAGAGTTCCAGTGCAATTTATACAGTGCATTAAGAATTATGCAGACCAGAGCTTGTGGTTGTGGCCACGTTGTGCTAGAATTTTCTTGCTTCTTTATCAACTATTGTTAAAATTATGATGCATATTTGGATGAATTTTAAGAAATTGTAACTAATCAACTGGTATGTTACTAAGTGTTCATTTCTTAGAATTCATCACACAGATACTAAGAATTCTTGAGGCTCTATGACATGTAGGTTAAGAGCGTGGAATATTCTGTATTTAGTCTGGACTCTGCCCTTTGTTAGTGGTGTGATCATGAGTTATGTCACTTATTCACTGACATTCACCGTCACTTGTTCACCTGTGACGTTCTAATAGCAGTAGCACCACGTGGAGCTGTTGAGGGGACCTAGCTGGGAAGCACTTAGTGCAGGCCTGGTGTCTGAGAGCGTTCAGTAGGTGATGGCTGCAATTTATTGCTCAGTGGTATTTCTTATCCTTTGTGGGATGCTTGCAGGATAAGTGTATGAAGCTTTAGGGGGAAAAAATGTCTCAAAGATGTAATTGTAACGAAGAATTTTAAAATGTCAGCTCTTTAGTGTGGTGGCTCTCAAGGTGAGATTCGCAAGTCAACAACATCATTGAACTCACCTGGGAAGGTGTTAGAAATGCAAATACCAGGCCCTACCTCAGACCTCCACTCAGAAACTCTGGTGGCTAACACATTGGCCAGGTGAATCTGATGTGCTGAAGTCAGAACTAAGCTTTATAATAGTACTTCTCAGGCCTGGCTGATATTGGAATCACCTGGGGTGGTTTAAAACCTACAAATGCCCAGATTTCACCTCAGAGCTCCTATGCAATAAGTCTAGATTGGGGGTCTTTTGAAAAGCTCCCTATCTGAGTTTTTTGTGCAGCTCAATTAAGGGCACTGTCTAGGTTACATCTTGGCTTCAGAATATTTTTATAGCTCCCCCAGTTTATTCCAACATTCTTTCAAGGTAGAAAGTCACTGTGTTAGAGCCCCTAGCAATCCTGAAATTCTGTTTTAGTTGGGGACTGTAGGGAAATCTACCTGGCTACTAATAAAGTAATGAATTAGGGACATAGTAAGCTGAGCATTAAGGACTCACCAGTCCCTCTTGCCATGCCATCTGTGACTAGCACCCCAGCCCAAAACTGGCCCAAAGACTGGAAATCCTGTAAAGATCATCAAATTATTATTGTCTCAGTCAACTGCCACTGTGTTGTACATCTGCTTCCTCTGATAACCCATTCACCCATTGTAATACTCATTTATGCCACAAACACTTTTCTGGAAGTTTTCTGTGTATCCCTGCAGTGAGTAAGACAAGCTCCTGCCTTCATGAAACTGGCACTGGACCATTGGACGTTCTTGTTGACATTGCAGTGTAGCATCAGAAGTCTCTCCGTAGCTGGAGAGTGCAGAAGGATCTTGTTCATGAGCACTGAACCCGTCACACGGGGTAATTCCAATTCCAGGTGAACCGGGTCCACCTGCAGATGTGGATGCCTGTCCTCGGATCCCAGGGCTTCCTGGAGTGCCAGGCCCGAGAGGACCGGAAGGAGCCGTGGGGCTTCCGGGGCAGAGAGGCCCCCCAGGACCAGGTATGAGCCTTATTCTGCTTGTTATTTGCATCACATATTGCTGAAATGAAAATCCTGGTGTTTTATTGTATAGTATTTTTATTATGTATGGAGCCTAACCTAGTAAAAGTGAAAATTTTCTTCTCCCTCTTTATTTTTTTCCACATAGATCTAAAGGTTTAGTCATGCACTACTAGATGCACACACCCCTTTTCCTTTCATGTTGAGCTTCTACTTAAATCCTTTAGACTTAGCCAGCTGTGGACATGGGGTTTGGAAACCCCTTGGCATGACAGCAGATGCCTAGGGGATGTCCAATCAATCACCTTGAATAGCTGTTGAGTTGGTTTTAAATGAAAAACAATTGAGTTGCATTTTAAATTTTTTTTTTTTTTTTTTTTTTTTTTTTTTTTTTTTTTTTTTTTTTTTTTTTTTTTTTTTTTTTTTTTTTTTTAGTTGTAGATGGACACAATGTCTTTATTTTATTGCTTTGTATATGGTGCTGAGGATCGAACCCAGGGCCTCACACATGCGAGGCAAGCGCTCTACCACCGAGCTACAATCCCAGCCCCTTGAGTTGCATTTTATTGGAGCAGAAATAGAGCCTTCAAGAAGGGAGAAGGAGACATGTCACTTAGAAGAGGGCTAGGGTGAAGAAGGGTTACTCTGACTTTGGGCAATGACTGCATTACTCATTTAACCCATCTGTACATGGTTCACCTGTTGTCAAGGTAGCAGGATCCTTATGAGTATTTAAACCCAATGATTCTGTTAACAGCAGTCTCCAGATGGTTCGTTTTCTTCTCACAGATCCCCTCCATAATGAGTAATTTTCAAAGAGATCAAGGAGTCTGAGGCTGGGCATCTAGAAGTCACTGGTCTCTTGAGACCAGTTATCAGTGCCCATGAGTCCAGAAAACCTGTGTGCAGATTATCAGAAGGCCAGTCCCTCTTATTTCCCCTCTACCCAGCTGTGATTTGGGTTCTTCTTGGTTCATGGACACAGGAATTGGAAGTAGAACTGAGTTTTGTGCCACCAGTTTTTCTTGTGATTCCTGAGCATCCAAGAAGTGCCTCCTCAGCTGGAGTCTGTGTGATTCTCAGGTGGAAGCCTTCCTCAAATTAACATGGGTTTTTGTTGTTGGTATTTACTGTGTCGTGTCTGTGTTGGTGCACAATCTCAGTGTCAGTTTTAGCGACTTTCCTAACAGCCGTGAGCATAGGAATTGGGTCGGTGCTTACTTAAGGTCTTTTTTAAAATTTTTAATTAATTAATTTTAATTAGGTTTTCTGTCACTCAAATGAGGGTAAAGCTCTCTGCCAGTCAGTGTAACTCATACAATCTCATTTTAAAACTCAAACATATGTGTCATGCATATATTTCCAATATCTAGGGTTACCTCCAACAATAGTACTTTTTAAAAAGTACTTCTTTTGAGTGGAAGATCTGACCTATAGTGAGGTCCAGCAAATACTTACAGATTCCCTCTACACTCTGTAAAGTACAGTGCTATTTTGGGCAATTCAAAGATAAATAAGATGATTTCTTCCTCCAGGGTCTCACAGCCTCAATGGCAGAAATAGCCAGCAGAACACATGTAACTCAACGGTAGATTGTAATTTGTGTTTTAATGGAGTTGCAGGCCAATGGCATAGGAGAACAGGACAGGGAGAGGTTAAATCCAGGTGGAGGATTGCAGGACTGCTAAGAGTCAGCAAAAGCTGGCATTGGAGCAGAGACATAAAGTTTGGGCTTTGAGGAGCCAGAATTGTCCAACAGGGAGGAGGCAGGAACACAGGAGGGTAAGTTCGTCTATTAACCTGGGAACTAGGAATCAACTACATCCTTGATGCTCTGAGTGTGGTCCAGGGAACAGTATAAACTCAGCCCCACTCCCAGAACTACTGTAGCAGAATCTGCATTTGAACAAGATCCTCAGGATATTTGCATACAAGCTCAAGTTTGAGAAATCCTAGCTATATTATATAAATGCTATCATTAAAAGATTCAGCTAAGAATAACACCTTCCATAGCAATTCAGTCTTAGTTGTAGGTCTATGTTGCCTGGAGGACCCTCATGCTAGACCAATAGAATGTGGAAGGAGGTGAAGCCTGAGTATTAGTGCTTTTAAATTTTCTGCAGCTGAGCTGGCTGTGGCTGGCAGCCAGGGTTGAGACCTCTGCCTCACCTCAACATCAAAACTGAGACCTGATGGATAGACCTGATAGATAACCATCATGGCAGCTTAGAAAACAATCAAAAATAGTAATTGAGAAGAATAAATATCAAATGGGTCAATTCTGTGTGCAATAGCCTAATAGTGATCCTAGGCATATGCAAGATTCTTTCTCCAAAGATTGTGAGCTTCCGAAGGAGGGTGTGCTTGCTGTGTGGGCCCAGTATGACCACCCGCACTCTCTAATTCCTCCCGATGTAGATTGGAAGGGCTCATCTGCAGGAGGCTGTCCCTGGATTCTTGTGGCCTCTCCTTATTGGTGTCCCTGACCCTGTTGGCTGGCAGTAGGCACATCCCAAGGCCACCTCTCTGCCACAGAATATAATTACCATTAAAACAAAACAAAAATATTGCCCAGCTCTTCCAGGCAAAGCATTATCCTCTCTCCAGGGTCTCACAGGGTGAACTGCGTTACGCCATGGTTCAGACCCCTGGGGCTCTTTCCATCCTACTGTGTACCTGCTCTGAAGCCATTACTGTCTTTTGGACCCCTCTTCTTTTATACAGCTTGTGAATTCCTGTTTACAAAGAATGTAAACTCCGGTAAACTCCTCAATGTCTTCCTGTTCTCCTCTCCCATCTAGTCTATTCCTGATGTCATCCTGTCCAGTTACTAAGGAGACAAGTCTATCCTGAGCGTCTAAAGTGGCCTGACCCTGAGAGACCTGGGTCACCTGCAGCACCTGTTGCTTGCTCTTCATGTTTTTTCTGAAGGTGATTCTTTTGCAGGTTGTGGAGGGCAGGGCATACCACCCTTATAGCTGGTTGTGCAGAAATACCTGCCACTAGGAGAAACACCTCCCCTGTCCAATGACATTGCTGGTTTCTTCCTCTTTCACTTCAAAGCCTCTTTCACTGCTAAGCCAGTTTCATTACCAACCGCTGGAGCTGAGACCTGCAGAGAAAAATCAAACTTTTGGTTCTTTTCTGCCTAGGTTAAGCAGGTGACAGCCACGCTAAGTATAACTTACCTCTGTTAGGGATCCTCCGCCCAGAAGGTCTAATGCTTTCTACTCACAGATGCTTTTGATCTGCAAGGTGTCCTTCCAGCCCTTCCAGAACAGCACAGTGGCTACATGCTGGAATCATCTTGTCAGGTGCTCTGAGAATAATCCAACCTCAGTGTAGAAGCCCTGTGTTCTTTCCCAAAGAACTGATGTTCTCTTTGAAGCTAGGGAAAGAGATGTGCCAGCTTGTACCCAGGGAGATGTTTCCCTCCTAGTTACTATGAAGGGGAAGGCTCAGTTCCCCCAGATGGAGAGACATCCCCTTTCCCATTTAACCTCATGCAGAATGCAGCCCAGGTGTGCTGAGGATGTAGCCCAGTGGTAGAGCACTTGCTTAGCATGTGTGAGGCCCTGGGTTCCAACCCTAGTACTGCCAAGGGGAATTAAAAAAATGCAGTCTAGGCACTGTGGGGCACTTGAAAGGAATTTGTTTCTAATCCAAGGTGCTCCAAAGGCATGAAGTCAGCACATCAAATACCAGAATGTCCTCACTGAATGCAATTCAACCACCTGCTGCAGAGAAGGGAGACCAGCTGGGGACAGAAGGTAGAGGGAAGCCTCAGGCTGCTGTATCAGAATACAAGCAGCAAGAGGCACACATTCTGGATGGTTCTAGTAGGGGGTGGGCTTATGTGAGGAAGGGAAGCAAGACTTGTGCTTCATGTGCTTCCATCGCCTGACACCTCAGTCCCCTGCACTGAACTTCCCAGAGCCTTCCCGTTCCCTCCAGGGACAAATCCAGTCTTTGCCTTCTCTCCTCTTCAGGTCAGTTTCATCACTCAAATGACATGTGCCCCCAGCTGCCCTCTTTAGGTCCTGAAGGTGCCCTGCCCTTCTGTCCTCTGGCCTCTGCACCTGCTGGTGCCTCTGCCCAAGCGCCCTTCATCTGGACTGCGCTGTTGACTTCTCCACCTCAAGGTCACCTTCCTTAGGAGCTTTTCCTGATTGGATCCAAGGCCCAAGGCTGGAGCCTTTCTCTCTGCTCCTGTAGTGTCCTCTACTTACCATTCTCATGTCACATTTGTGTCACCAGAGGGATTTGTATTTGCTTGCTTGTTCCGTACATCCTCCTAGATCAGGGACCAAAACCATTTTCTGTAAAGGTCAGACAGTAGGTACCATAGTCTTTGGAGCCAGGTGCCTGTTGTTGTGACCTCTCAGCTCTGCTGCTGTGACACACGAGCACAGACAACATGTGAACGAATGAACATGTGTCCAGTATCACGGTAGCACAAGCTTGGCAGTGATTTGCTGCCGCCGCCTGTGATTTGCTGACCACTGCTTCAAAGACCACAGCAGCTTGAGGGCAGGCTTTTCCTTATCAGTGTTGCAGCCCTTCACAGCCCTGGGTCATAGGAGGTGTTAGATGTTATTTGGGGAATGAATACAGGACCATTGAGTGTAACCTACAAGGTAGAGCATCATTTCTCAGCTTAGGGTTTCTCAACTGTTGGCATTTGGGACCAGATAACCCATTACCCTATGCATTATAGGGTACTGAGCAGCATGCCAGGCCTTTAACCCACTAGATGTCAGAATCAGACCCCTTCCCCACGGGTCAACCAAAAATGTCTCCAGACCTTGCCAGTCGCCCCCTGGTGGGCATGGGGAGAACCACCTGATGCTGAGAACTGCAGGGAGAGGTATGTATGGTAGGGGATGGGAGGTGGTAGCATTAGCCCAGGGGGTAGTTATTTGGTAAAAGAGAAAAAAAAATCCTTATTGTACAAGTTTTAAAAAAGAGAGATGGAACATTTTAAAAGGGACTATTGCCTTTTAAGAATGGACTATCTTTCCATTCTTATTTCGGCACGTTTTCAAAGAGATTATTCTGCATACACTCCTTTGCAAACTGTTCTTTTTAATGTGCCTTTACTTCTATGTCATTACATATTTTTCTACAATATTATCTGTAGTCACTGCAGAATATTGCATTATTTCATTGTGCCATAATTTATTTAACTACCACATTCATGAATTATTTATTGATTGCTTTAGTGCCAGCTGCTCTGCAAGAAACAAATTAATCCAACAAGGCCCTGCCCTTTGGAGCAACAGGCTAGCAGAAAATGAAGGGACTCACTAAATTAGTATAGATGTGTTGAGTGTTACGAAAGGGTAATGTGGGAATCTGTCACCGTGAAACTTAATCTGGAGGCCGGGATGGGGGGTCACAAGGGACATCTAAGGCCTTGATTCTCAAGCTTGATGAAGCATCCAAATCCCCCAAATAGCTTGTGAAAACACAGATTGCCAGGCCCCACCCTGGACTCCTGGCTTGTTAGAGGGCTCCTTATTTCTAATAAGTTCCCAGGTGCTGCTGCTGCTGCTACTGCTGCTCCAGGGACTAACCTAAAGGAACTGCTCTAATTGAAGGTATTTCCATTTTTCACCATAATAAACAATTGATAATGAATATCTTTCTGGGTAATGAATATCTTACCCATAAGCAACCCTGATTATAAAGGAGAAAAACTAACAGGAAGGAAGATTCTGAATCTGGACTACATACATGTACCATGCCATATAAGCTCTCTGTGACAGCTTCTCCTCTGTTAAAAGGCAGGTGGTGTGAATTACATGAGTTAAATATCAGAGAAAGCACTTAGAACTGACCAAATAAACAGAACATCTTCTTGCTATTAGTGTTGGTGTTGTTTCCTTAAGATAAATGCTGAGTAGAATTTCTGGCTTAAAGGTTAGGCAGAAATATGAAAAAGAATAATAATAATAGTAACAATAACAAAAAGAATAGGCAGAAATATAGGATTTTCAAAATATACTACCAACTTTATTACCAGAAGGAGTTTAGCTTTAAACTTTAATTTATAACTGAATAACAGTCATTCTCAAAATGTGGTCTCTGGAAGCAGCAACAAGTGGCAACGTGGAAATGCAGATTCCTAGGCCCTGTCCACTGTTTGAGAACTACTTTGGGCTTCAGTTCTCAGAACCAGCAGCACCTGTGCCATTATGATATTGCTCAGATGGGGTGGCAGGGAAAGGTGAGAGGCCAGGGACTAGACCATGGGTAATTGCAATTAGGGCCTGGCATGGGGCAACAGAGGCTCAGGGAGGGGCCTTTCAGAAAGGACAAAGAAGGAAACTCTCTGGGAATATCTGATTTCTCTTGGCTTGACAAAACCAAATCAACCCTCCTTAAGCCTCTCAGCATCCTTTGCTTGACAGGGGTGGTGATTTAAGGCACAGGATTTGGGTCTGTGTCTTTTGTTAATTCATTGATTCGATGGGCCCAGGCTCAAGTCAATGGGCAAAACTGGTTTCTTACATAGGGTGGGGGAGGGGATCTCAGTGAATTGCAGAGGTCGATTGGCATTACAAGAGGGCGGAGGCAGGAGGCAGGATGAAAAGCCACTGAAGAGAGCCCCCTGTGACTTAAGGGTTAAGCTATGTTGGTTTTCTCAGGCCACCAGAACCAAATGCCACAGATTGAGTAGCTTGAACAGCACAGTCCTGGTGGCTGGAAGTCCAAGATCAAGATGTCAGCAGGTTTGGTTTCTGCCAAGGCCTCTCTCCTTGGCTTGCAGATGGTGGTTTTGTGTGTCCTCACATGGCCTTTCCTTTGTGCATTCCAGGAACACACATCCCCAGTGTCCCTTTGTATGTCCAGGTTTCCTCTTCTTGGAAAGACACTAGTCAGATTGGATTAGGTGCCCCCAGAGCAGCCTCATTTTAACGTAATTTTTCAAGGGCCCTGTTCCTAAGTACAGTCATCCTAAGATACTGGGAGTTAGGTCTTCAACATACCAATTTAGGAAGAGAGTGGCACAAATCTGTCCCTAATAAGATCATTTGTAGGATAGAGAGAAAACAAACAAAAACAAAACAAGTAGAGACTGGAAACCTGGAGAGGGCTTGTAATTCAGGCAGCTAGGGCAGTAACTTCCCCAAAGACAGTGACCATATTTGCCACCCTGACCAGAGATGATTGTGGCCAATTAACTGATGTCTTGACAAAAGAAGTAACCAGGCACTTAACCCCTCCAGGGTGCGTGACTACTGCCAAGGTCTCCAGTTTTTGTCCTCTAACAATGTCCCTAGACTCTGTGGGCGCAATGGAGCAACATCTGCACTGGCTCCCTGGGCCAGGTTTGCTGCTCACCATACCTGATGGACTCTGTGACCTGAGCCTGTCTCCCTACTGGCATAAGAGGGTACCTCGTCCTATGACTTCTGGGAAGAGTGACTTGGATAATCCATGTGAAGGGATCAGTGTGGTACTGAGTCCATTGTAAACACTCAATAGAAAGCTCTTTTCAAAAATTGCTGCTCTTAACTGGCTCCAAGTGTCACTTCACCCCCAACTGAATCCTATTAAATTTTACTCATTCCTCCATTCAGGCTTTTAAAAAAATTATTACAAAGGATAATATGTAATTATAAAAGCCATACATGTTTAAGTTTTTTTCTGAAGGAAAAAATACAATAATATTGAAAAAAATGGGAAAAGCTCTTTCTCCATAGCTCCTGGTCTCCTGCTTTGAGTCTGACCCAGCCCTTCACAGGCTCTTCAACTTAATTAAGGGACTCCTTTGTCCCAGCTGCAAAGTGGAGATGGCATAATTGCAGCTTCGTAGACAAGAAGACTAAATGAACTGGTGCAGCGTAGTCAAGAAAGAATCCCTGGGCTGGCACTGGGATGCATGTGGTAGTGGTCACAGGTGCCATGCTGGTCTCACCACCGTCATGAACTTGTCCACAGGGTGCAAAGGAGAACCTGGGCTGGATGGCAGGAGGGGCAGTGATGGTGTCCCTGGGTCTCCTGGACCTCCTGGACACAAAGGTGACGCTGGAGAGGTCGGTTGCCCTGGAGCCCCAGGTAAGGGGTTTCTGTTTCTCTTTTTTCTGATGCTGGGGACCTAAGAGGCTCTGTCCTCTCAAGCAGCTTTGCAAACAGGATGTTCTTAGAAGCATTTGCCTCAGAAAGCAGCTTAGCAGGTACTAAGGAGACATAAGCAAGGGTGCGGCTGAGTCTCCCACATTCTAATGGGTGCAAAACCATCCTAAAAACAGGTCTAGACCATGTATCCTGCAGCATTCTCCCTGACTGCTCTGTGTTATCATGAGTGGCTCAGCTACTGCAGCAGTTCACTTTTCAAGGTCCTGAAGGGCCCATCAGCCTGGCTTGCTATGTGATTGCCCCTGAGAGACTGCTGAGGGTCTTGGGCACAGTGGGTGTGTTTCCACCCTATACAACTGGCTGGATGGCTTGGCCTCTGGTTTTTTAAGTTTATTTCTTATTTATGTGTGTATGTAGGTAGGTACTGGGAATGGAACCCAGGGGCATTTTACCTTTGAGCTACATCCCCAGTCTTTTATTTTTCATTTTGAGACAGAGTCTTGGTAAGTTGCCCAGGCTGGCCTCAAACTTGTGATCCTCCTGTCTCAGCTTCCCAAGTTGCTGGGATTATAGGCAGGCACCCCTGCACCTGGCACTTCATCTTATTGGAACAGCTACCAATACACTTATATTAGAATACAGGGCTCTTAAGGAAAAAACTTGGGTCATAGGTAAGGGGGGAGATACAACTCTTCAGAATAGAAATCTAAACTATAATGCAGGGATTGGGGGTGTAGCTCAGTGGTAGAGCACTTGCCTAGCATGTGCAAGGCCCTGGGTTCCATCCCAACACATAAAAAGGAAAAAAATAGAGGAAAAAAGCAACAGGTAGCATTTCAGGAATGAGACCCAAAGACTTAAGACAATCTTATTTTGAAGAGCATCTGTCAAGGGGTGTCAAGTTCACACCTGGTTGGTAATGAGCAGTATTGAGCCAGGAGGGCTGGGTGGGCAGGGCCTGCAGCAGAATGAGGCTTGGTTCTAGAAGAGGTGGCTTTGGCTTCTTTGGTACTGAGTGTGTATCTGTACAGGCTTCTTTGTTGCCTGTACAGACACACACTCAGTACTCTCTTCTTTCAAGTATGAAATTTTGAATTATGAACTCTTCACAGGCAAAACAACAACAACACATGAGCAGGCCTGATTCAGTCCATAAGCAGTCACTTTGTAATCTCTCGCTTATAGTGTAGATGGGGAGAGCATGTCGGTCCTGCAGGAACAAGTTGATTAAAGCAAAAACAAAATATCTTTCATTTTAAAGTCTATTTTTTTTTTTGGTACCAAGGATTGAACTCAGGGGCACTCGACCACTGAGTCACATCCCCAGCCCTATTTTATGTTTTATGTAGAGACAGGGTCTCACTGAGTTGCTTAGTGCCTCACTATTGCTGAGGCTGGCTTTGAACTTTTGATTCTCCTGTCCCAGCCTCCCAAAGTACTGGGAGTACAGGTGCATTTCAAAGTCTAACTTTACCTTTTGTTCTTGGCAATTAGAAAGAGCTGGTGGGCCTGTTCACAGGTTAGCCCTTTCAAGTGTCAGAGGAGACAGACCTTGCTTGCTTTTATAGTGTTTATTTCCCATCTGCCATCAAGAATTCTAAAACTAGCCCTTCCTTCCACCTCATTGCCTTATAAAAGAAGAGATCCTTGCAAGTTCAAGACTAGCCTGGGCAAAAACAAAAAAGGGAGAGGGGGTGCTGGGAATGTAGCTCAGTGGTAAGGCACCCCTTGGTTCAACCCCCAGTACCAAAAGAGAAAGAAAGAGATTCCAAAATCATATGTGTAGATCTCAAGCCCCCCTTCCCACCCTCAGAATGGAGCCCATAATGTTTTGGTGTTTTGGAGCCAGGGAGGCCTGGCCTATGTAGGAAGACCACATTTGAGGATGCCTGCTCCCAGCCAGGTCTGACAAGGCAGGGAGACCACACTTAAATGTTCTTGTTCTTTTCTTGCCAGTGCTATTTTCTAAGGTGCTTTATAACTTATAATTTTATTATGTTTATTGTCATTTCTCTTCCTCAAGTGGCATGTAAGCTCAGGGAGGGCAGGGGTTGTCCTGTTTTCTGTTTTTATGCTAATGTAGCTCAAGCACCTAGAAGTTGCTTGTACCAAATACAACCATCCCTCAGAATTCACTAGGGGTGGGGTTGGTTCCAGAACTCCCAGCAGCTGCCAACATCCAAGGCTGCTTTACTGGGGCATACCATTTGCACATGACCTATGCACATCCTCCTGTATACTTTAAGTCATCTATAACTACTTTTAATATCTCATACCAGGTAAGTGCTATGCAGGTAGCTGTTATATTGTGCTGTTTAGGGAATAATGACAGGGGAAAAATCTACATGTTAAGTACAGATGCAATTTTTGGTTCAGTCCGTGGTTGGTGGAACCCATGGCTGCAGAACCTGCAGATGCAGAAGGAACATGGCACTTGCTGGAGGAGCTGTATTTGTGTATATTGCAGTTATGTGAGGGGGATACTCCTGGAAGTGCCTGCGTCCCTCTAAGTGCTCAGCACAGCAATGGAATAAAGATTCTTGGATATGTTTGTTGAGCAGAACCCCCTAAACTTTTCTTTTCTTTATTGTTCCAGGCCCTCCTGGTCCCCCTGGTGATCCTGGGCCCAAAGGAGTTGGCCCTGGATACCTCAGTGGCTTCCTCCTAGTACTCCACAGTCAGACAGATCAAGAACCCTCCTGCCCTGTGGGCATGCCCCAGCTCTGGACTGGGTATAGTCTGTTATACCTGGAGGGACAAGAGAAAGCTCACAATCAAGACCTTGGTACGGACATACCACAAGATCCCCTTGCCATTGGAGAATAATATCTCAGGGTTAATATTACAGATTTGTCAATGTTCATTTTCTATGGGATTATAATTACTTAAAAAAACTACTATGCTAATTGCCAACTATTTCTGTTAAACCTATGATCTTTTGAGGTGCCAAAGAAACTTATTCTGGTTATAGTTATTACCTGGCCACCTATTATTCATAAAAAAAAATGTGAACTCTTTAATCAGAACCTGGTGAGTTCCTGTATTTAACACATGTACAGTGGCGCATGGCAGCACCTGGTGGTTTGGTTATACCTCACAGCACCTGCCGGCACCACCTCCCTGCTTGACTCCAATTTGTCCTTAAACTACAAGACTTTATCCTGAGAGTCATCTTTCAGTGCTCCTTGCCAGTTTTCAACAGGAGATTTGTAAGGGGCAGGGATCTATTTTAGAGCCAGGGTTCAAGTCCCTGGGGGCTGACAAACACTGTCTTTCCAAGACAACAGTGGTTGGGGGTGGTGCGAATGGATGCACCATAGGGACTGTGGCCCCAGTGTGAGGAAGGGGGTTACAGGCACAAGCCTAGGGTGACAGCTGCTCACACGTCCGTCTGCCTTTCTCCTTGGGTACAGCTGCGACCCTTCCCATCACACTTGCCTTGAGCATGGGACAGGAAGAATGTTTAACATCTTGAATCTGCTTCCTTTCCTCCTCCTCTCCCTCTGCCATCCGTCTTGCCTCTCCTGCCCTGGTCTAGCCAGATCACCCATCCCATAGCCCAGATGAGCAGACACACAGACGCTGCCCCGCCCCCGCCCTCCGCGAGTCCCCCTTGCCTTCTCTGACCCCACGCCCTGCACCTCCGGGCTGCCTTCACTGCTGCACCTTCTTCTTCCAATAGTTGCCACCATCTCCAGCCCTGGCTCAATCTTTTTTATATTTTAAGTCCCAGCTTCAAATAACTCCTTCCAGTTGTCAATCCCAGAGCTCAGGTGCCCGTCCTTCAGAGGGTTGTCAGTCTGGAGTTTCATTGTCTGTCTGCCTGTCTGTCTCTGCCTGGGCCCTCAGCTTCATTTGGACAGATGATCCTGCCCGCCTCCAGCACCTGCCCATTGCAGGGCTCATGAGGGAGGGCTGTGCAGATGAGGGCTGGCCCACGCGGCCTCTCTGGGCCAGAGCAGGTGTCTGCGCGTGGCGGCTCACGCTTGTGTCTCTTCTCCACTCCGAGGTCTGGCGGGGTCTTGCCTTCCGGTGTTCAGCACCCTGCCCTTTGCCTATTGCAACCTCCACCAAGTATGCCACTACGCCCAGAGGAACGACAGGTCCTACTGGCTGGCCAGCGCAGCACCCCTCCCCATGATGCCGCTCGCGGAGGAGGAGATCCGCCCTTACATCAGCCGCTGTGCGGTGTGCGAGGCCCCAGCGCAGGCGGTGGCCGTGCACAGCCAGGACCAGACCATCCCACCGTGTCCGCGGGCCTGGAGGAGCCTCTGGATCGGGTACTCCTTCCTGATGGTGAGTGTCCTGCCTTGAGGTCTTGTCACACCTGCTGTGTTCTAGCACCTTCTCTTGCTCTTTTTTCCTGGATTGGACAGTAATTTTGCTCACTCTGTGCAGGCATTAGGACATGAGGTCAGGAATGCTATTACAAACCACAGTCGGTTGAGATACAGGGCCACTGTTATTTTTTATTGTCACTTTTTTTTTATCACTTTGGTACAATTTAGAAAATGGATTTGCTTCAGCCATTGGCAAAACTGGCTCCGCTGTGTGTACCCGCAGCGTGCTTCCTACTACTTCCCAGCAGATTGTGTTTTGTTCTTTATGGAATGATTTAAAGAAAGATGTTAACAGCAGGCCCAGACCTGGCCATGCCCCTGAATAGGGCATGGGTTGTGTGCGTGTGTCTGAGCCCTAATTCTCTCCTGTTCTCTGGGTAGCACACAGGAGCTGGGGACCAAGGAGGAGGGCAGGCCCTCATGTCGCCTGGCAGTTGCCTGGAAGATTTCAGAGCGGCACCGTTCCTTGAATGCCAAGGCCGGCAGGGAACTTGCCACTTTTTCGCAAATGAGTACAGCTTCTGGCTGACATCGGTGAAACCAGACTTGCAGTTTTCCTCGGCCCCCTCACCAGACACCTTGAAAGAAGGCCAGGCCCAGCGCCAGAAAATCAGCAGGTGCCAGGTCTGTGTGAAGTATAGCTAGAGAATGCAGAATTCACCGACATGTGCCAAGAGACACTTCCAAGGGAGCTCAGGCTTCCCAGGCTGTGCTGAGAGATTCAATGGTGCTCATTCTGGACCCCACTTCATTTTCAGCTGTTTGTCTTAAGGTGGTCATTCCCGTAGCCCTCCAGGTCCTCCTCCCTCCTTTCTTACAGACTAAGCGAATGTTACATATGTGGATTCGTTTTGACCCACTAATCCAAACGAAGCCCACATATTCTTATTTTATTAAGGATGATGGAGTATTGGCTTTATTCGAAAATATGCTAGTCCTCTGAAAGGTGAGTAGATGGTAAAGGCCAAATTACAAATTATGTTACTGAAAATTTCATTCATTGGTTAATAGCATCTCAAACAAATGAAGTCACTTACTCTAGAATACAGTGGCTTATGGATGGATTTTACAGGGAAAAAGGGCTACAAATGAAACCAGAAAATAGAGATTTTCAACATTTCACAATGATTTCCTCTGTAATCTATTTTTTTCCACGCACTTTAAATAATTGTAAAACCATGACCCAAAGAGATTAAAAAGAAAAAGAGAAAGGAAAAAAAAAAAATTCCACACTGCCAGCATTAACAGTTCATTTCAAAGCAGAATGAATCACTGTGCCAGGAAGGCCCACAGTCGCTGTATTCTAGAGCTGCGACATTAGCATAAACACATCACAGATGAATATAAAAACATTATGTTCTCTTCTGCATTTTTCAGAGAATGGAAATGCCTACTTTGGCAACCCTTTTGAAAAGTAGCAATTATGGAAAAAAATATATTCAATAAGGGATTAGGAGCCTAAAAGCTATTAATGAATATTAAAGTAGTGATTCACAAAAATTGACTCTCCATTGCAGTGAGCTCCCAAACAGACTGCTTTTCCCCAGTCGGGGTCCTCAGTGCTAATGGGACCGAAGCCACATGGGGCTCACTCAGGCAGGCACAGGGTTTCTACAAAGCATCTTTCTCCCGCCCCAGGAGAACCTGCAGAGCTTCCTTGCAGCTCACAATGGATACTTTATCTCCACACACATAATGGCAGCTCACACGGGGACCTGACAGGGCTATCATTATGCACTTGGGAGGAAATTAAGGGCTGGCTTAATTAAGCTGAGGTAAGAAGATTCATTTAAGTCAGGGTCACCCCACCAGGAAGGTAAGGTCAGTCTTTAAAAGAAACAAAGAAAATCTACAACTTGAATTTTATATTCCTTTGATTGGTGTTTACAGAAGCAGCTCAGTTTGCCAATTTTAAAAACATATCTTTTATTAGTATTATTCCAAGGCTGTCATTTGACATTTGGCATCAGTAGTTTCTATAAAAGTTTAGAAGCTATGTCACTTTGAAATATGTTTTTTGAATAAGAAAAGGTCTGTTTTCTATTTTGCCAAGAATAGAATCTAATCCTACAAAACAAAAGATTTGGTAGAAAAGATTTTCAGAAAACTGATCTTCCTCACATAAAGAAAATGTCATTTAAGAGAAAACCAAAGGAACTTTTCATGCAAGTAACATTCATATTAGTACTTACTTCCAGTGTGCTTAAAAATTGAGAGAAAACTCAATTAAAATTTTGTTTATAACAAATGTTTTCCTTGCCAAACTTTGATTAGTAATGAACTCTTCTCTGTAAAATAGATTTCAAATGAGTTTTCTCTGAGCTGCCTGTGGGAGGGCAATCTATTTTAAGGTACATTCTTTTAAAAAATGTATATTTTAAGATTAAATATTTTCTTGATGTAGCAAAATATTCTTACTTCATTTGCCCTTTTTTAAACCATGCTATGTATGTTAAATACTTATAAGTAGATCAAATTTAAGCCTATTTTGACCTTATTTGTAATTATTCTTATTTCCAAAACCTTTCTATTACCAAAGTCAAATTGTCTGAAAGTTCATTTGAATTTCATCTGAGGACATTTTCTGGAAAGAGGTAAGGGTGAAAAGTGGAACATCAGAATCATATCTTGTTTGCTAAATTATTTTAAATCCTTTAACTGTGGTATTAGAATATTATCTGAACTTTAAAATATGTAAAACAAACAACAAAACCAAACATTAGGCTGCATTAAGTGGACTTTTCTCCACAGTGTCTGGACAGTGAGTATAAGGTAGTTCAGAATACTGCCATCACAGGAGTCCCCTCTAAATACAGCCCAAATGCTGCCCTCCTGACTTTGAAAAAGTTTTTTAAATGCTCAAAATTGGCAGAATAGAAAAAATAACTTCTTGGAATAGAACACCATATTTATTTATTTAAGCCATTATTTTTTCATCTGGTTATATATCAATGTGCTTTAAAATACCTTTTCTCTGTGAAGGCCATGAATTTGTTCTAACCCATCACTGGTAATGATCCTTATGAAAATCTCCCTCCTCCTGACTGGTTGGATTGTACCTTGATTGCCTAGCAGGAAGTGCTCTGAGGCTCATGTCAAGGACTGGGATATGCTTCCCTCTGGATCCTTGTTCTGGGGAGAAGCCTGTCCATCAGGCAGTCCTCTATGCTGCATGTGGTGGGTTTCTTCTACTCTCACACTCTCCAGGCTGCACCCGAGTCATCTTCCTCTGGATTGCTGCCTCCTCTCCAGCCTCCTTACACCTAACAAGGCTCTCCAACCACCCTTTTGCAATAGATATCTTCCCACTGGTTCCTCGAGTTTCAAATCTGTTGTCATCTAAGTTCCATCCGAACTTGGTTTTGTTATCTTTTGGCTTAAAATCCTACAATGACTGCATTGACCATGAAGTCCAGATGACTTCAGAGTGGGTGAGAAGTCCAGCATGAATTGTCCATGGCTCACACTTGGGAGTATCTCTTGCCACCATGAATTGTGTGCAGTTCTGCAAACTCTCGCAGTACCTCTGTGCCTGTGGTTCCTTCTTACACCAGCCATGTTCACCCTCTGGTCAACTGACTTGGCAGATGCCTACATATCTTTCAAGACTGAATTAGGGGCATGCATGTGAATTCCCCCAAGGAGACTTGGGACTCTCTTCAGCTGCCCCCAACACAATTAGTGAGGCTGGCTTCTCTTTCTGTTCCTCCAGTACTCCTCTAATATCTTAGACCACATCCTTCATTCCCTAACTAAAATCTAAGCCCCCTGAGGGCAGGGACCATACTTCACTCGTCTTTGTATATCCAGTGCTAGCAGAACTGAGCGTATTATTGGCAACATTTTTATTCAAGGATAATTCCACAAGCTTCATTAGGCATTAGATGTTTGGGTCTGCATATAAGGTCCTCAATGGTAAAAAAGCAATTTCTTACTTCAAAATATCAGAATGTTGAACATTTCTCCTACTACAACTCCTGCCAGAAAGGCAATTGAGCTTTAGTCATCCCTTTCCCCCTCCAAAATAGATTTGTTTATATATAAAATGAAATTTCAGAAATGAGGTTTTAAAGACTTGGCTTAGAGAAGACCTTTCCTTGAACTGTGACCTGACCACTCATACTGTAACCACTATTCTGTCATGATTTAAGAGCTTCCTAGTACAAATCTGCCTCTACAAAATTTGTATGTGTGTTATTGGTGCTTAGAAAAATAGCCAATGGAATGGTCTATGAAACTTAAGATTTTTGCTAAAGATTTTATTTGGAACCTATGGTAGATTAGCAAACCATTCTGTGTTCTAGGAAATTAGTTGTATCATCTCACTGCAATAATTTGATAATTGTAACTTTTACTTGGTACGGCTGCAAAATGGTGGGGAAATGGCTTTAGAGTCAGTTGTACCCAGATCTGGATCCAGATCCATCTCTTTCCAGCTGGGTCACCTGGGCCAGTTCCACAATTCTCTCAACCTCATTTCTCTCATTTATCCAATAGGACGATAGGACATACCACCTACTCTTATGTTGAAAGTTAAAATTAAGACTATCTGTCTCACATATAGCTATCATCATTCATTGATTATGGCCACATCTTTAATTAATGTGAAAAATATTTCTTGGGTTTTTTTTTTTTTAAACACAATATAGCTATGATTCTCCAAGGGCATATAAATTACTGATTAAAATTATTATACCTGGTCAATTCTTAATGTTTTGGGAAATGCTATTTTATTTTAATCTTCAAAATTACTGTACCAAACACACACAATCACAATTTCCTGCAGGGACATTACCGGTAAGTTCCACAGGGAACAAACAATTGATGTTAAAGATCAGTACTGTGCAATTGTCAATGTTATTATCTGCTAGAAACTCTGCATAATGCATTTTAAACCACCAACGCTGGCTGCCACATTTGTGTGAAATGCTTGAATTTTATGGTGCTTAAAAAATTTAATGATTTATGGAAAAAATGTGCAACATGACCAATAAATTGCATCCTTCTAACCTAGAATTGTAAAGCTGCAAGTAACTTGAACAAGTAACTTCTGCAAGATGCCTGGTTTGCCATTGACACTTAAGTCTTTGCTGTATTACCACTTATAATATGGTTCCTTATATGTCAAGTTCTGCCATGGCTTCCCTAAACAACTGTTTCATTTGAATTTATTTTCTTTCAAGCCAAAGTGGGTTTCCTTTATTTAACCTACTTCATAATGGGGGCCACCCCTGGAAATGGAGTAATGGAGAAAATAAGGAATGTTCCTTGGTGGATGTGTGAATTGAAAAGGGAAGATCAGAGGCTGAGAAGGATGGGATTCTGAGGCTCTGTGAAGCACAGTTCTGCATCCAGTGATGGAGACAGAAACGAAACCAGGCCTGAGGGCAGAAGGGGTGCATCTACAACAGTTGAGCTGCAGGATAGTGAGTGTGTGGCTTGGACCCTCTGGGCCTCAGCTGTCTTATTAGCTGAGCAAAAATGAAAACACCTGCTTCACAGGGTTATCTCCAGGATTAAAGGTATGTTAAGTCAGCTATAGAAATATGAAATGTAACTTGTGTAGCCCTGTTGCTGGCTTGTGGATAGGTGGGGTACAGATGGTCAATAACAGTTTCTTGGACTTAGTCTTTTTTTTTTAAAGATATATATTTTTTTATTTTGTTTAGTTGTAGATGAACACAATATCTTTATTTATTTTATGTGGTGCTGAGGATCGAACCCAGTGCCTCACGTATGCGAGGCAAGCGCTCAACCGCTGAGCCATAGCCCCAGCCCCGGACTTAGTCTTTTAAATGCAAGAGAACTTCAATGGCATTTGGTTAAACCTCTTACCTGATGGGGAAATAAGGATATTTAACATTTCTTGTGCACCTACTCTGTGACAGAAACCATATAAACCCTACCATATGTGCTCCCTCTCAGCCCCATCACCATCCTATTTTATCTACAAGGAAAGTGAGTTTTAGACCTGCTCAAGGTCGGAGTCAGGACCTAGGCCTTGAACCCTGGTCTGCCTGTTGCTATAGACAGTGCTCTCACCCATGACACTATCACCTCTCAGGAACTTTCTCTATTTGTGAATAGTTTAGAAAATAGTGGGTCCCAGCTGGTGGTCCCATCTCTCTGGTGGTAAGGCCAGAGAGAGGGCTCTGCTGTACACAAATGGGGTGGCGTCCAAAACCTGAGGGGAGCCCTGCTGTCCAGGCTAATGACTACCACCTTTATCCTTTGGTGACCAATAGATAATAAAAGGCATTTGAGAAGAGTGGCATTGCAGAAGAGTTGTTTTTGGAAGCCTAGACAGGCAACCTGATGGAGAACTGTGTGAAGAGGTTGTAAGCACTGAGCAGAGCAATGACTTGACAGATGTCAAGGTCCTTCTGAGAGTCTATGGTTCAAAAATGAAATATCAGGGGCCCCCAAAATTTAAACAGAAAGAAAGAAAATTAGGAAATGACTGAAGTGATCCACAGGAAGGGAAAAGAAGAAATGATAGATTTTTTTAAAATGACTTAATATTTTCTTTATTGAATAATCCATCTCTGAAGAGAAACTACAACTGGGAACAAGGATGCAAGGTCTTCCCTGACCCCACCCCCACCTTCTGGTCCACTGTGTGTGGAGGGGTCACCTCTCATTCCCTTAGCTTACTCCAAGACAGCAGAACATGTGCCAAACACGTAGACTGTCCCCAGTGCTACTAAAACTAGTTATTTACTGCTCAGTCAAGCTTCACCAGCAAGCATTGACAAAGATGGAGGAGGGCTGGACATCACTGTGCACAACTGCGGAATCCCAGGCAGTGCATTCCAACTCACGAACGTGAAGCGATTCTTAACTACTCCTTCCTCTTGAGAACCAAGGAAAGATTCCAAATTAAAAGGTCTCTTAGGTTGACTTACCATACCAAACTGTGGGAACTGGGTACATAACAGATGATCAGGAAACTATGATTAAAGAAAGAAACCAAATTCAAGAATCAGCGCTGAATGTTCACTCCCTATAAGAGATACTTAGTTTAATGCATTTGCTTTTATCTGTCTTTTCTAACCCAATTCCAGTTTGTTGGCATGACTTTGGGGATCCCTCACTGCTGAGGAAAAAACAGAGACACTCCTCTCCCCGAAATGGACGTTGAAAACAATAAGCACTGGTTACAGGCAAGCCCATTAACTGAAAAACATAATTTTAGTAATTTCCAGGACATCTTTATTTTGTGCAAAAATAAATGGTTTAAGCCGGGCATGGTGGCGCAAGCTTGTAATCCCAGCACTTAGGGAGGCTGAGACAGGAGAATCGCGAGTTCAAAGCCAGCCTCAGCAATGGCGAGGCACTAAGCAACTCAGTGAGACCCTGTCCCTACATAAAACACAAAATAGGGCTGGGGATGTGGCTCAGTGGTCGAGTACCCCTGAGTTCAATCTCCAGCACCAAAATAAATAAATAAATAAATGGTTTATATTTATTACTAAAATGACCTTTCTCACATCTCTGAATGTTTGGTGACATTCTACTCCATAACTAAAGAAAGCATGCATATTATATCTGTACCACCCAAAATCTAATTCCAGTGTTCTGGTATCTGACAAATCACATAGAGCAAGGAGGTACTACTCTTGGACTCCAGCAATGAAAACAAAATCAGAAAACCTTTGAAAGAAATTGAAAAAACACTTTGGTGGGAAACTAACATTTTATAAGCCCCTACCATGAGCTTCTGGCTGGTGGAGGGGTGACACAGGGAGAATGCAAAAAGGTAAGTAAAACACAGGTCTCATTCCAGAGTCATTCACAACCCTCACTCCCTTTATAGAAGGCACATCTTGGCGTAGTTGAATACAGGTGCTGATGATGCAGCAGTGTTACAGCATAATTTCTGTGTGCTATGAAAATATGGCATGTAAGAAAGAGGTTACCTCCTCTTGGGGTGATGGAGGTCAAATTCATAGAGCCTGAGAGAGAAGAATGATTTAGCTTTTGAACATTTTAATGTAAATATTATTTAAAGCTAGCAGACTTTCATACAATTTACATAATCAACAAGCTATAGTTTTATATCAATTATACATTAAACCAAGGAGCTCAGGTATCATTGTGCCAGCCAGTGGGTCGGAGTGCTCCCTGGACCTCTGTAGTTTTCTTAGCTCCTTTATATGCAGGTGTCAAGGTCTCTTCCAGGTTTATTCATATTAGAAACTGCATAAAAAACTGCAGAGCCAATGTGCTGCAAAATTTGTGAAACACAAACAAAAATCGAGAAGGCAATAACCCCAAAATATTAAACCTTGGTACCCATAAATGGTGGGTGTATAGGTGATTTTAAAATTGTGCATGTATTTATTTGTATTTCTGTTATTTTGTGAATTTTCTCAATGGACACATAGTACTTATTTTTACATCTGTTTTATTGGTTATCTATTTCTTGATTTATTATATAAACCAGTTTTCCTGACTACAGTACTCCCCACACTCTTAAAAAATAGTGATATAAAATTGTAAAAAGAAAGCAAAATTCCATGTACTCCACCCCCAAAGACAACCTGTTAACACTTAGATTTCCTTCTAGATGTTTGCTTTATGCATATAAAAGGCATATTTATTATTTTCAGAATCAGAAAACTATTATAAATGACACATAAGTCAAAATAGGAAGATTTTGATTGCTTCTAAATCTCTTTAAAAATAAATAGCTCCATGACAATTCAACATCAGTGATGTTTTGACTTTGCCCTTTTTTATTCACAAAACACCAGCACCAGTAAATGCCTTGAATGCCTTGGACAGACAATCTGTGTATAACACTGTAGGGCCCTGGGGCATGTTTTGGACACTTGTCCAGGACAAATGGTAGTTACAGTGGACAATGAAGAGGCACTTTTATGAAGCAAAAAATACTTCCTGTAAGGAGGATTGCTAGTGTTCCATCCACTGAATGTCTTCACTCTACTCTGTATGTGGCTGCTGCTGCCTTGCTGATGAAATACATGACAGGTCCCATCTCCTGGGTGCACATATTGCCACTGGAGGGGTGGCAGTTAACTCAGATTACAGGTGCCACCTGATACCTAATGGAGCGTTCAGGTGTTTTCTCCATCTTAGGACATTCTTATGCTTCTTCAGTAAAACATTCTATAGACAGGGCAACACAAAAGCAAAGCAAGCACTCTGTGACCAGCACCCAGACATGGCAGCCTAAGGAGCCGAGGTGCCTGGGAGGAGAGAACAGTATGCTGGGAAGACAGCCACATCCTCTTTCTGGGCTGTCACCATGGCAATGTGCCAGGAGGACAAGGAACCTTCATCTCCTGCCAAGTCAGAATGAGGGTACATGAGGGTACATCTCCTCCAGGCAGAATAAGGGACTGCTCTTCCCATCTTGTGAAAACAAAACTTCCTGGTGAAAGTCAATCTTCAAAGGCAAAACAGGGTAGAGGTACCACTAAGTCGGAGTGAGAGAAGGAATGTGGAAACCGGTCCCAAGGTTGAGGAAGTGACCTTCTGTTTGGGCAGAGAGTCGGGCCAGAAGGACCACTCCCAGAAACTGAGTCTGCCTTGGACAAGCCCAGTTTTCAGAAAAGACCACCTGGGCTCGCAAGAGCAGTGGGGTGATTGATGGTCCACGGCAGACATGAGCAATCTGGGACCATAATGGCGTATTCTGTTTTTGTTTAAAACTAATTAGGGGATTGGAGAGTGAACCAAATGTGCAATAATTACACAACTGGACCATGTCTTCCCAAGATGTTGTACCACTTCACTGGCTATCAAATCTGTGAAGCCGTTGTCTCCTCATTTCTTCTTCTGGTGAGAGGCGAAACCCATAGGATGGTGGGCTATTTCTGGTGTTTCCTGTAGTAAGAAAGGAAAGGGAAATACTTGCTATCCGTTGTTTTGACACTTAGCAAGGCATCGTGTACCCTAGGATTCTGAGGGAGGAAAAGCATGTCCACATAGCACTTTGGTGTCATTTTTATTTTAACATGAAAAAGACATACAATATATTTAAACTGCAGCTGTCAATATTAATTTTAACATCAAGTTAATATTTTTTAGTGTAGTTCAGTTCCTGGAACTTAATTTGATTAATTCTGGATCTTCTTAATGTTCCTCCCCAGTTCCTTTTTCCTTCCACTAGGCTTCATATTTTGTATTACTTAGCCTACTTAGCCCTCCAAAATGTCTAGGGCTTAGTTTTGCTTTTTTTTTAACATCCCTCTATCTCTACTACCTTGCCCTCTGGGGCCTCTCCTTCCCTCCCTCTAACCTCCCTCCTTCTGCCCTACTCCAGTGATCAGAATCACACCTGAACGAGACACACGGGGGCAGCATGGGCCATACAGCAAGAGTGAAGTGGCACTGATGGCTACCTGACCAGGCAGACAAAAATTCAGGCATATCTGACCTTCAATATCGTACCTGAGTTTTTCATACGAACCCTCCATATGAAATTGTTCAAACCCTTCATATTAAAAGGGTTTCTTCTAACTACAAACATACTAAAATGTAATTTATGACGAGATAAACACTTCAGTCCCTATAGAAAAAACCCTTTCAAGCATCATGGAGAGTAATCTAGGAAGAAAACCAAACTGCCCTTGATGTCAAGGGACCAGTGGCGGACACCTAATGGGAGAGCCTCCACATCCTCCGCGAGGACCAGACAGGTAAGCAGCCTGCCCACTTTCAAGCACAGGGACCAAAAGACTATACCTTCTCACCTCCAGATCTCCGCAAACCCTGTTAATTTTCCCTGACCTCCCCCGACTCAGGACCTACACCAACCAAAAGCATTATTACTCCCTCTTCAATGCCTGGCACTGAACTCCTCCAGTTCAAACCTTTCCACTTTCAGCACCTCCCTGGTAGATACCCTCATTCAGTGGTCACTACCTCCTGCCAGACGGCATTTCCATTTGTTCACCTCGTCCCTTTCATACTAGTATCATAAGCTCTAAAATAGCAGGGCACATCTCTGACTCTTCTCCCTGCTTCCTGGTGCCTAAAACAGTCCTCAGCACACAGTCATTGTCCAATAGACATAGGGATTTAACAGCACCGGCCCGTGACTTCCAAGGGATCTACTATAGCCAGGCAACATCATCTAACACAGCCCACTGAGGTTCTGACATGGTTGACCCAATGGGCCAAATATTCCATTGGTACTGGCCTCGCTGGGAAGTTTGGGTGGGCAAAATTAGCTACTCTCTTGGGAGGGAAAGCAAGTGAACATTTGATCCCTCTTGCTCAATCTCCAAGAGTGGCACCTCTTCGAAGGTGTTTATATCAACATGACAATTGTTAAAACTGTAACAAACAAGGTTCCAAGCAATGGGAAATTAAGAGTCAATCTGTTCAAGCCAGGACTGGAATTTCACTTGTCAAAGAGAAATCCAAACAGGATCAAAGGCCGCCGGCGCCTTTTTTACAGTTTTGCTTCCCTGCTGTTTTGGGGATCCCAATGTCTACCCACAATTGGCTTTCCTTTCCTATTGAGGGAAGAATGACAAGTCCTGAACCCCTTATGTCCCTTCCCGACTTGTACAACCCAAGTGAACGGGCTGCCCTTACCCCACGCTCACTACTGCTGAGTAAATCTCTCCTGCAAGGCTTTTTTGTGAAATATGTGTCAATTTTTTATTATATTAAGATGTCATTCAGCATATTACAGGGCAATATACCCTGTAATTCATAAAGATTTTATGAACATTGTAAGATTAAATGTTTTGTCAGATGCAATTTCTGTCACACGCATTTGTAAAGGAATTGTTCTTTGTTCAAGATGGTAAATGCTCTCAAACAGCAAATTCATGAATCAAGTCATCACTAGTTTATTGCTCAAAACTGCAATATGTAATCAGCTCCAAATCCTACTTTGCCTTTCACAGTTGTTTTTAACAACAAGAATATCCTTAGTTGCACTTATCACTTTAAGCCAGCATCTGACACCCTGTTCCAGGGAGCTCCATTAGAATGAGCGGTGGGCAGAATCAGAGAAGTAAGCTCAACGTGGCACGTTGATATCAGGCCACAGGGCACCAACCCATGGAGGCTGGAAGAGTCTGAGGACTCTTCTCCCATCGGGAGACACGGCATCATCTGGTGTTTTCACACAATAGAGGATACTGCAATTCCCTGTGGGAGGATTAATCAATGTTTCCATGAAGGGAAAAGCAGGGAGAAGTTAGAAGAGGCAGATTCTGAAGGTTCCTCAGGTCCAGCTCTCAAAACGAGCAGCCAGCATACATGCTCTGACTCATCTGTAGGGCATTCAAGGAGAACCAGGGCTGACTCAACAGAAGAGATGCCACACAGTGAAGCAGAAAAGTCACATCAGGAGGACCAAGGATCCTTTTTATCTCAGTCCTTTCAAGACATCTCATTTCACATATTTTTTATTTCCAACCTAATCATTCCAATTTTATGGATGAGGAACTAAGACTTGAGAGTATTAGGAACACATCTAAGGGCATGAGGCCGGCACAAAGGGGAGCGAAACTTGAACTCAGGTCTTCTGATCTCTTCCCATTTCCATCAGTTGCCATCACTTTTTTTTTTTAATATTTATTTTTTAGTTGTAGGTGGACAGAATATCTTTATTTTTATGTGGTGCTGAGGATTGAACCCAGTGCCTTGCGTGTGCTAGGCGAGCACGCTACCACCAAGCCACAACCCAAGCCCTGCCTTCACTTCTAAAACACCAGATGTTAAGCATCACACCTTCTCACCGGATGGTGAGATCCAGCCTTCCTGCCCACACCCAGTGATCTCTTTTCTTCATGAGATGTGCGATCTCACTGCTATTTGAAACTAAACAAATAATAAGGTGCAGCCTAAGCCCTTAACTCTAAGGGACTCTGCTATTATAAAATACTTGACTCTGAAATTCCAACATGGGCTTCCTTAAATCCTGCTGGCCACTAGAGTGGTTTGGTTTTCCAGGAACACTGAAAGGGGCAACCACCACCACAGCAGCAAGGCCGGACTGTAATCAGGCCTGATTTTCTGGGTATTTTTAAATCCTTAAAACTTAGTGTTTTTGACTATTATCTGAGGAAAGACTGAATCACTTCATTTTGTCTCTGAGCACTGCACTGTTCTCAATTCTAGTTAATATTTTAGCCAAGTTTTTAACTGTAAAATAATCTTTGTATTTTGAAGAGAACTACAAATTTGATGGCAGTTAGCCACCTGCCCACTGCCTGCTGTGTGTGCATTTTGGGTCAGTGCCACACCAGAGAGAAGGCCTCTGGGCTGCCCACTCAGCCTCAGCAAGGCCCTGCCTTCCAATGTCCTCCACTGCACTGACTTTTTTAACCATTCCTATGTTTGCTGCTTGTGTCTCATCACCTACTGTTGCTGTCCATACCTCCAGGATCCTCATCAGGTGTGTCTCAGAGGGTCTTCTCCTTGTGCTGCTGCTATGTACTTGGAGTTGTTAAGTACACAAGGATAAAGAATTGGAAAATGGCTTCCCAACTCTGCCTGGACTAGTGGAAATGCTATAGATGAGATTCTGCATTTCAGCAGGCACTGACTGGTTCCCATGTGAGGGAAGGGTACTGAACAAGGTAACTACAGTGTCCCTTCCATGGTCCTGGCATGCGACAACCTGGGATTAAATGCCAACTCCTCCAATTTTCAGCTGCACAACCATGAGCATTAGGCTACTTTGTCTTGGTCTTACTTTCCTTACCTGTGAAGGGGACATAGTAAGAGTAATCCTCCGCTGGGCGTTGAGGGGATCACAAGTGACGATACATATAAAGTGCTTAGCTGAGTGCTACCTGTGTAATGAAGGCCTGTTTAACACCAAATGTTATGTTTTTTTAATCTCTAACATTAAGAATCTTGTGTTAAAGAGCCCAATCATGTGTGCAGATCATTTTAGCAGTGCTTTATACAAAGTGTGGAGTTACTAGTTACTAAATACTTGCCTTCTAAGAACTGATTTTAAAAAGGTGATTAACAACTTTCATTGAATAGCACACTTTTGTAACATGGAGGAGCCTTTGAGTCACTGGGAAAGCTGGGATAACCAGCCAAGACCTTCTTTTTTTCTGTTTAGTTATATCGTAGGCCTGGGTGAAATGGCCCTGCTCTGAGGAACCTGGTACAGAATATTAGTATTTATGAGCCTTGCCTCTGTGTTCCTGTAAATGAGGGTCAGCCCTCAATTTTACTCAAAGAAACAGTGACCATGCTTCAAAGAACCTCAGGAACACTGCCCAGCTTAGGACGCTTTGGCTCAATTACAGCACCAATAGTGAGATCATAAAATTTATTGATTTGTGTTCTTGATGGAAACTTTTTCAGTTTTCTACCCTTATGTATAATGCAGTAACCTCTGCATTTCACTGCTAAGGGAAGAGAAGCAATTTTCTCCAGATAAGAATTGCTAAAGAGTGTGCCATCAGTTGACGGTCATTTTTCCTACTATTCACCATAGGTGTAAACAGAGATGTTTAATTTGCTGGTATTCACAGATCTGCCCATGATCTGATGAGCACTCTATGCCACTCAATGAAATTATACTAAAGTGAAGCTACAGGATGGCATAATATCTTCCACTTAAATTAGGGAGCTAAAGAGAAAATCACTTAAAAAGAAAGAAAGAAAAAACAGGAAAGCTCTAAATAAATCACCAGCATTCTCTGGGATTTCTATTGGCAAAGGAGGGAAGCAGCATGAGTCCCATGTCCTCTCTTTCAAGAATGTTACTCTATTAGAATCCCATGAACTGTAAAGCCTCCTGAAAGGATGGTTGCTAAGTCATCTACTGACAAACCAAAAAGATCTGGAAGAACCCCAGGTCTAGCAATTTAGAAAGGCATTTTTAAAAAGGGGGAGGCACTTAGGAATAGTGAGACCACTTTACTTCTCGAGTCACTAATTATAATATGATCTCTTTTTAAAAATAGTTTGAAATTCATCTAAAACCTTGCAACTTTCATACAAATCAAACTTTCATTATGACTTATAAGAAGGGTAACATGGAGATGTGATCTGAGATAGAATATATTCACATTTCTATCTCTTCTACCAAGCAAATCAGCAATATGAGCATTTCCTAATTCTGAAAAGACACCTGGAATCTCGAAGTGGGAGTAACATAGTCCCTACTTCACCTGCTGTACTTTTCTTCCCACTGCAGTTAGTTAATGTTGAGGACCTTTAATGGACACAAGTGACTTAAAACCAATAGACTATAATCCAGTTAGCAATCTGAGTAAATTAAAATGTCAGGTTTAGTGTTTCTTGCAATACAGACAGCATATGGTTGGACCTCTAGAATATACAAAAACAAAAGGAGAGACAAAGAATATTTTCTGGAAAATTGCTGTATGCTTATGCTATTTACCACTAGCTTTCTTTTGGGAGTGCATCACTTGATTAATTTTCCTGAACTGAACATCCAGGTAAAAATACAAAATATTCCAAGCACTCAGAAGCCCCCACCTACATACACTGCACTATTACTTGAGTACCCATTATTCTGATTTCTAACAGCACAGATTCATTTTCCCTACTTTTGTCCATAAGTGGATTCATTCAATAGGTACTCTCTGTGAATGGCTTCACCTAACATTATGTTTGTTAGACTCATCCATATTGTTACCTGTGCCTTTTATCCATTTATCCCTCCAGGTATAATTTCCTCATCTATTTTACAGATGAAAAATTTAGGCTTAAAGACTTTAAGTCACTTTCCAGACCACATGGTGGACCCTTGTGGAGTCCAGACTCAAGCCCAGACCAGTTTCTGCTGTGCCTCAGACACAGGTGTGTTAGCATCTACTTTCCTCAATCCCAGAATCTGTGATCCTGAAGGGTATCATTGCCTTGATTTGGAGATTCTCCAAATGATCTGAAGACAGGATCTTTCATAGCAGAAACAATTTACATTTTGCCGTAGATTAAGGCTCACTGCAAACAGCAAGATTTTATTTTGGATCACAGAATGTATCTAGAATTAGCATCTCGTTTGACAAAGAGTAAAGATTTAGCAACAGATAGGCACCTCTTGCAAAAGCCAGCTTTGGTAGTTAACTATCAAGTATTTTTAAAATAGAGTATGATTTATAACTTCCTAAAGAAAAATAGTTCTCCATGATCCTTCTATTTCACTGCTGGAGAAGGACCAGGAAGAAAGAAGCAGCTGAGCAATGGAACATCTCTTTCTCTCTTACTAGGAGTCACTGGAACACAAAACCTTTCTTCAAAAAGACAAATGAACATAGATTTTGATGCAAAAGTGCTTTTCTATTTTTTAAGGAAAATCAATGGCTTAATCATTTTGATACTTTAGTGATAGGGATTTTAATGAGACTAGGAATGATTTTGTACCCAGGGGCATTTTACCACTGTCCTACACCCTGGTCCTTTTTATTTTTAGACAGGGCCTCACTAAATTGCTGAAGCTGGCCTCAAACTTATGATCCTCCTGCCTCAAATTCCTGAGTTGCTGGTTTTATAGGTGTGAACCACTGTGCACAACTCGGGAATGACTTTTAAAGACCTTTTATATACATTTAATGATGCTTTAGAATGCTCTAAATTGTCCTTGACCCAAACTAGAATGTCTTTGGTCAGTATTTGGAGGTACCTGTTCACTTTTAGGGGTTAGAAATAGATTGACTATCTCCAACAAGCCTCTTCCCTGTGCATGTTCTTAAGGGCTTTTCTTTTTCCAATTAAAAAATCATCTAGGGATGGTCACTGGGCAAATATATGAAAACTCATGGAAAACTAGACAAGGGGCTTGTCCTTGAGGACAGAGGCTATGTCTTTCACCTCTGTGTTCCCACTGTCTTTGACACATGAAGGCCTTGTTGCCCAGCTGTGGTGACAGAGAAACTGAACATAGGCCCTGTCTTGAGACACAGGTTTTGTTTGTTTGTTTGTTTTTGTTTGTGGTACTAGAGATTGAACTCAGGGGTACTCGACCACTGAGCCACATCCCCAGCCCTATGTTGTGTTTTATGTAGAGACAGGGTCTCACTGAGTTGCTTAGCGCCTCGCCGTTGCTGAGGCTGGCTTTGAACTTGTGATTCTCCTGTCTCAGCCTCCCAAAGTGCTGGGATTACAGGCTTGTGCCATAGAGCCTGGCCAGGTTTAAGAATATACTTTACAATAAGAAAAAGAAAACTGAAAGGTAGAATACAAAGTCTTTCTAAGGGGTCGGGGAGGGTGGTGGTGGTTGAGTGGTAAAAGATACACACACGCACACGCACACACACCTGGAAAATGGTAGAAAAATGATGAAAGCCTGTTGGGATATTAGAATCCTACACTCCCCTCAGAAATTAATGTGCCTGATTCCATCAGGAGGGGTGGTTGGAGTTCTGGGTCTCTTCTGATATTGATGAAGACTCCATATCTTTGCAGGAGGGTCACGGTGGGACCTAGTGTAGTGAGGGCAGGTCTTTGCACTTTCTGCCTGACCTGCATCTTTGCTCAACTACACTAGACCTCAGGCCTTAGAGGATTCCTGTTATGATTTAGGTATTAGGTGTCCCCCAAAAAGCTCATGTGTGAGACAATGCAAGAACATTCAGAGGAGAAATGATTGGGTTATGAGAGCTTTAACCCAATCAGTGAATTATCCTTTGATGGAGATTAACTGAGTGGTAGGTAGGGTGTGGCTGGAGGAGGTGGATCACTGGGGGCATGCCTTTGGGGTATATATTTTGTATCCAGTGAGTGGAGTCTCTCTCTGCTTTCTGATCATCCTATGAACTGCTCTCTTCCACACTCTCCACCATGATGTTCAGCCTCACTTCAAGCCCCAAGGAATTGAGCCGACTGTCTATGGACTAAGACCTCTGAAACCATGAGCCCCCAAATAAACTTTTCCTCCTCTAAAATAGTTGTCAGGTCTTTTAGTCACAGCAGTGAAAAAGCTGACTAAAACAATTCCCTAAGTAAAAATTGCTGTTTGCTCTGAACTTCTCAGGCATCTGGGCCCTCCGTCTCTTCTCTGGGAGCTGGGGGTTGGGGTGGGGCAGACCAGACTTGCCACTGTCTCTTTACAACCTGGTTTTCCTGAAGGTGTCACTGTGGGGCATGACGGAGGAAGGGCAGGCAGGAAGGACCTTCCGGTGGCCTCCTAGCTGTTCATTCCTAGCCTTTTGCTCCAAGATTTGGGGGCTGTCTTAGAGTAAGTTTTAATACAATTATTTTTTAAAAGGAAAGGGCAATGGAGGAGGGTCTTTAAACTATAATAAACTGAACTCGAAAATGTATAAAATATTAGCTTCTCCCAAGACACAGAGGGTCCTGGCCCTGCTGCTCACCACCTGCTTTGCCCTTCATCTGAAAAGAATGGTCATGGCTGAGCTCTCTCTTTCTTGTCCACTAGTGGCCCTAGACCTCTCACAGGAGTTTTCATCAAACAGCAAAGAGCTGGCCAATGAAGGCTGAGTCAGAGCTGGGCTCTTGACCCTTCAATAGCTCCAATATCTAAGAGGTCTGAGCAAAGCCATATGGTCTTTGCTATAAATTGCAAGTGGTTCTCCATCTTCAGTGGGCAAAATATAGATTACTGGATTCCATCACTAGAAATTCTTATGCAATAAATGGTGTCTGGAGCCCAGAAAGCTACATTTGAATGAGCACCCAGGTGATTCAGTTGCAGGTGATATGTGAAATAATATACTTTACCAGGTGTGGGTTTGCAACCTCGCACAATCACTTCCCCTTCCTGGGCCTCAGGCTCCTCCTCTTCTCTACACTGAGGGGGCTGGATTAGACATCCGATACTCTCACACTAGGTTTCAAGTGCCCACGACTTTTTGGTTCTCAGAGAGACATCAGGGTTGGCTGCTTCCTCTGTAGAGTATAAACTTGCCTTGTCGGCTGCCTGCTACTTGGGTGGCTACTCTGCAATATGCTGCCTGACCTATCAGCCAGCCTGCACACAACTTTTGGTAGCTGGGCAGAGAACCAGTCATGTCGTCCTCCTTGGCAGTGTCTTCTAACTCATGGGTCTGTTCAGTGCCATCCCTGTCCTTCCCTAACATTTAAAATGGTTTTAAATAAATTTTTCATTTTAGAATAACTTTAGAATTACAGGCAAGTTGCAAAAATAATACAGGCAATTCAATTCCCTTAATGTTAACACCTTACAATTTGCCAAAATTAAGAAATCAAAATTGATATTTTCCTATGAACTAAATTTCAGATTTTATTTCTGTTTCAGTTTTTCCACTAATTGTAATTTTCTTTTTCTGTTCCAGGATCCAATCTAGGAGACCACAGTACATTTGGTTAACATGTCCCTTTAGTCTGGGGCAGTTTCTCAGTTTTTTTTTCTTGTCTCTCATGACCTTGACAGCCTTGAGAAGAGTGGCCAGACATCCTGTAGACAGCCCGTCAGTTTGGTTTGTCTGACGTTCACCCTCAAGACTAGACTGGGGTTATGGCTTTTGGTGAAGTGCCTTCTCGTCACACATCATAGGTCAATGCTATCAACATGACTGATCAATGTTAACTTTAAACACTGCCTTAAGTGGTGTTTTTGCCAGGTTTCTCCACTTTAAAAATTTTTTAAAATGAGTTCCAAGAGAATAAAGCTTTGACCTTTGCCAGTTGAGCCCACAGGATAAACTGGAAACAGTGGGGGTAGGTATCTCCAGCAGGCTCTGTGGAGCTACGTTGGATATAATGGGTGGAGTCAGTCTTGCCCTTCATTGGGCTCCAGATTCCTGAATTCTAGGGTAAGTAGTTCTCTAACACTGGTCTGAGACTGTGTTGCCAGAGAGGGTAGAAAACAGTTTCTGATTTGATTGTCATCGAGTCCAGGCACTGTATTTTTACTGATGTACACCACCCTTTGAGAACCAAAGACTACAACAGCTCAGATTTCTCTTTTAACTGAAAATATTCCCCACAGGTTTCATTCCAGTATTTGCATTTGCCAGCAGGTGGAACCAGAGGCCTATGACACTGAATAGGCTGAAGAAAACTAGGACAAATTTCAGTCAACAAAGCATTCCGCATTGTAAGCAGAATTAGGGTTATTTTGAAACAGATGGGCTCTACAGAAGCTGCTGCACTGAATATTATGGAGTTGTTTATTGTCTAGATGGTCTGAAACCGGAGGATTATTTGCCAGCATCTAGCAGTTTCTATGTCATATCAGAATTCTTCCTGAGCAGAGGAAACTGACAAGGCATTGGGAGAGATATAGATAAAGATATGGATATGAATATAGATATTTTAACAAGTTCTAAATGCAAAATGTCCTGTTGCTACTGTACACACCGCCTCGTGTTGATGAGCGCTTTTGCCGGGGTGATCTGTAGCCTCCTGCCACTCTTACTTCCAAATCAGAAGATAAACAGATACAATCTGTGGCAATAAGGCAATCAATCCTGGATGAAATAATATGAAAAATGATTTATTTTAAGTCTAATCAAAGTGATTCTGTTTATTGGTTCACATTTTCACTGATACCCCTATTTACACTCGTCCCAACCCTCTCCTCTTTGCTTCTTCCCCTTTTCCTTTTGCTACCCCAGCAAAATATCAGAAGGGAGGAAGGGATAAAAGGAGGGTCTTGTAGCTTGCATTCTGTCTGACTGCAGTGGCTCAGTTTGGACAGCTGTCTAAGAACAGTCAGAACTTGGCTTGACACTAGGCTAATGTGTAAGATGAAGACTTACAAACAGAGTATTCCAAAAGTCCTAGAAATCTGCACAGGATTTCTAGTCCACCTCTAATGGTTCTTCCAGGAGAATTTTTTTTATAACTCCTTAGCCTATGACCCCAGGTAGTTAACTGCTGTTGTCCTACCTAGTTGGTCTGGGATCAAAGATACCATCAAGGCATCTACTTAGTAGACTGAAAGTTTGTGTCCATCTCAAATTCATATGCTGAAATCCCAATCTTCAAATGTAATGAATGGTATTTTCAGGTGGTTAGGTGTAGATGAGGTCATGAGAGTGGAGCCTCCATGATGGGATTAATGTCCTTATAAGGGAACAGAGAGACTAGAGCTTGCTCTCTCTGCCATGTAAGGACACAGTGATAAGGCTGTAATCCAGCAAGAGGGACTTTCACCAGACCCCAATTATGATAGCACCTGGGATTTCCAGCCTCCAGAACTTTGCGAAATACATTTCTGTTGTTTTAATCATGCAGTCTATGGTATTTTGTTAAAGCAGCCCAAACTGACTAAGGGCATCCGTGAAGCTGGCAGCTCAGCAACTGGTGTTCTGCAGCTTCTGGGCAGGCCCCCTGCATCTGAGCAATGAGAGGATGCGCTTCCCGGCAGAAACGGCCCTACCTCAAGTGGTGGTTTCATAAATGCCTGGGACAGCAGCAGTCTCCCTTCAAGCCTTATGGGGAGGGGGTCCTTTAGTAGTAAACAACAAAATTCCCAAACCAGTGCTTTTGGCCCAAGCTCTCAAGGCCCCGGAGCAGATGAAGGCTTAAAGAAGCATTAGACCTATCTTTTTCTCTCTCCCTTCCACTTGAGTTTCAAACCAGAAATGGCCTAATTCCAGCTCTTTAAGTAAGAGATAAAGGATATATTTTCATTGACTTTTAAAATCAAATCAAAGATCATTTAAAATTAGCCAATTTTCATCAGAAACCTCAATCTTCTTAAAACATCTTTTAACTTTTATGCATGGAAAACAAAACAAAACACCAAAACAGTAGGAGTAAACATTCTCAAGACATGGAAGAATAAGGAAAAAAGATGGAGAGGCAGTGGGAAGAGAACTTTGGAAAGGGATAAAGAACCCCTTCTGAGACCAACCACTCTAAAATGGCGAAGTCCAGGTCACACTGGAAAACTGTAAGAAAAACCATGTACCTGGAGAACAAGAGCTGCCAGGCCTGGGAATGAAAGATGTCTTAGTCAGCTTTGTGTTGCTGTGACTGAAAGACCTGATAAGAGAATCATAAAGGAAGAAAAGTTTACTCTGGCTCATGGCTTCAAAGGTTTAATCCATAGGCAGCTGACTCCATAGCTCTGGGCCTGAGATGAGATAGCACATCATGGCAGAAGGGCCTGGAGGAGGAAAGCAGCTCAGGACATGGCAACAAGGAAGCAGAGAGGGCTCTGCTCACCAGGAACAAAATAAAAATCCCAAAATCACACCTGAAATAACCTTCCTCCAGCCATACAGTGCCTACTTACAGTTCCCACCAAGTTAATCCATATCAGTGGATTAGTCCACTGATTAGCTTACAACTGTCATAATCTAATCATTTCACCTCTGGAAATTCTTGTGTTATCTCATACGTGGGCTTTTGGGAAATACCTCATACCTAAACTGTAACAGAAGGGGATTGAAGAGACCAGAGTTTGCTCTCTCGTCCATCTGAGGACAGAGGCCCTGAGGCAAGGTGGGTGGGCTGACTAGCAGCAAATAAAGTGAACCCTATAAGAAGTCCCGCAGCTATCTGATGCTTCTACACCACATTCCTGCAAAGAACACGGCATGTCTCAAAGGGCTGAAGACCAGATACTAGATCTATCATAGTGATTTCCAAACTTACATAAGGAGGTTTGATAAGAGGCAGATTTGGGGTTCTAAGTTGGGATTCCTGTGGTGGCACCCGGGAATCTGCACTATTAACAGGTACCTTAAATGAGCAGGATGCCACCAGTTCTTAGACCCGACTTTGAGAAACTTTGATCAGAGGAATGTCATATTGTTTTCTGGGGCTATGTTGGGCTTTGATCATCTGCACCAATATGGCATTTGATTTTGTGTAAGTAGTTTTGGGTCACACCTCCCATGAACCACAGACTCTGGGAGTTTTCCAGGTCGTGCTATAGTCAAACCTGGATGACACAGATTTTAAAAGACACTTATAGTCTGAGATATGAGATGTATTATATCTATCTATGCTGAAGGCTGTTTTATCTTTATTTATTTATTTTTATGTGGTGCTGAGGATCGAACCTGGTGCCTCACACATACGAGGCAAGCGCTCTACCACTGAGCCACAATCCCAGCACCCTGAAGGCTGTTTTAAAGGTGTTAAAAATTCAAAGTATCTCAACTTTTCAAATACCGTCCCTGAGCTTCTTAGTGGCCAAGGAGGACATGGTAGCTCAAAGCCCTCATTAAAGCTGAAAGTCCCCTGGCGTCCCTCTCCTGCAGGTGTAACTCTGGCAATTAGAGTGAGTCACAATCAGCAGCACAGGCAGGGCTGAGGGCACCAGAGGAGGACTGCCCAGCCCAGACCCACCATAAGAAAATAAAGCAATGTGAGGCCTGTGGTCAGCTATGAGCTTGCCAGGCAGAAAAGGGAAAGTGAGGGGAGGGAGAAAAGAAAAAGGCAGAAGCATGAGGGGGGTAGAAGATAAGTGAAGGCATGCAACTATGCCACAATGAAATCTGTTATTCTATATAATTGATATACACTAATAAAAACACAAAAAATAAGTAAAGGAAGAATAGCTTACTTGTCAGAAGTATGTATCCATGACTTCTGAGTGTTAAGAGCTTGTTAGATAACTTGGAGGTGAGGCCTGCCCAACCTTTATCCTTCCAGAGTGGATAATTCCATGAGATAAGTGGCTAAGAAGCTATCTGGACAAATACACAAGCAAGCAAGAGCCTTGCTCTTTGCTCCTCAGAGCTAGAAATGCTCACATGGGTCAGCCCAGAACTGCAAGGGCTGGGAAGCCAATTTCAATGATGTGATGAACTATCCTAGAAGCAGGATGGTCATTTTAAAAACATAGTAGTTTCTATATTAGAAGTACTTGACCTAATCCTGAGCCTCATTACTACCTTCTGTATGTTCTTTTAGGACTGATTAACTCCCACCAACCCCCACCCCTGCTAGTGCTGGTCCGTGTTCCACTAGAGAAAGCATGTTCATGTGTGGGTATGTGTGTGTACTCGTGTGTTTGTACATGTCTGTGTGTGTATATGTGGTTCATCTACAAAGGCAAGGGGCAGCCCTGGGAATGGAACCCAGCATCTCTTACAAGGGAGCCCTCCCAGCCTCAGAAGGACCCCAGGCGCTTTCACAGACCTTTCCACCTTTGAAATAGCCTGCCTCCAAGTGCCTCAACTGAGCTGGAATTTAGCTCAGCAATGATTTTAAAATGGCCTATGCTGTGGAGAGATATTTGATAATAATAAGTTATTCCTAAATGTCTATTAATAATTTCTGGCAAAATCAAACTTATTTTACCAACAGAAAGGGAGATGCCAGAACTAAATGTTTTAAGCTTTAAATTCTAAGTTAGGAATCTAGAATTATGCCCGCCTTGAATAACTGAAGGCTTGGATAAAAGGGAGGAACACATTGTCTCTGAGCAACTTTGGAAATACCTAAATATGTGGTTTGGCCAAATAAAAAGCTGGCACCTGCAAGGCCTATGAAGGGTTTTAAGAAAGCAATGCTATGAACTTGACCGTGGTGGGAGGGAGATTTTGCATGAAGTGCATTCAGGAGATCCTAAAATCTACAAATTTTAGAGGGCAGTGGAGCTGTTGGGACGGTGGTTTTAACCTGCTTGTTTCTGAGATAGGACACAGGGAAAAAGTCCAAAGGGAAAATGGTTATCCTAACAGCTCAGAAAGGAAGAACAAAGTCCTAAGTCTCTTGGTGGTCTTCTCATATCACTTAGCTTCCTTTTCTCTTCCAGTCATTTTATTCTGCATAATCCAAACTTTATTTGCCAAAGTAGGAGTGGATGCAGAAAGCTGCCCTTCTGCTACCTGGCTCTGGAGCCAAAGAGAGCTGTTGGTGATTACTCATGAATTTGATTATTTCATGAATACCCATCCTTATTAGATTGTTAAGTTCTACAGGGGCAAGAACTATGAGGGTTTGTGTTCTCGGGATGGACAAAGAAATGAACAAATGCAGGGATGGAAGGGAGGAGAGAGATGGAGAGTACTAATGACCATTCTCATTCTAAGGGAAAGAGTGAAGCTTGAGGAAGGTGACCACCTGAGGTCTCAGACCCCCTAAGTCCAAGGTCAGATGTCAGCCCTTGTTCTTTTGCTCCACGTTGCCTTGGAAACTGTGCCCACACTTTTCCCTTACTACTTGATCATGCCTCACTTTGACCAGAGGCATGGCAAAATATTAGTGTTTTTGTTTGTTTTTTGAATGGAGACCATGAGGGTATAGGAAGGGCTATAACTTGCATGGAGGAAGAGATTGCAAATTGATACTGTGAATATCTGAAATTTTTAAAAAGGAAAAAGATGACCATGAAGAGGTACATGGTTTATTGCTATTTAGGTCGAGCAGAGTGTTTCCAGAATTGTTTCTACAGATCGGAGGACAGTTTGGCAAAAGGTCTAGACCTGTTTTCAGATAATTCTCTTTGGGTAAAATAAAAAGAGTGGCAAAAGCCCCAGTGAGGACACTCTACCAATTTGAGTGATATGCATGGAACATACTTCTATGAGTCATTTGTAGCCTTAAATACTATAGAGAAAAGAATTTACAAAATGTGCCCAAACAGCCTCTCTTTGATGTGGTAACTCTTTTAAAACCACATTGTTCAAATTTATGCTAAAATGCAAACCCTTCATGTTTACAGTGGTACTATTGGAGGAATGCAATATAAAAGCACAACTGTTGAATTTCAAAGACAACACTTATAACCTCAGAACAATGGGGCGGTTCCCAGTGCAAATTTATGAGCTGCTAAACCTCAAAAGGTTTCTTCAATTAGCAATGAAGGCTCTTGACATATCTGCCGCCTGATATAAGGACTGCTCTTTATATAATTCTGAGTGTACTGCTTTTATCAGAACTTTTCCTTACTATTATTTACCTCGGATAACAACCATTGTGCTTCTCTGTGCATCGTGTGATCCTGCTAATTATGCTGTAGGGCCAGGATGGTGTTTCACAGCTCACCAATGCTCCTGGGGCAGGCTACAAATTGCACATAATGCACTGTATTGTAATTGCTGCACTGTGAACTTGGCTCGCCTTTCCGACACAAAATACCCACATCCAAGTTGTTTTGTTATAAAAAAGACCATAAGGGATTCTTTTGGATTATAAACATCTGAAGACATAACATTCTCATGAATTCCATTTGGCTATTTTGGACACACAGGGGGCAGGCGAGGATGCAAAGCAAAGCAAACATACTTCATATTGATGTTTACAGAGAAAAGGGGGGCAGCAGTTGGGAAGGCAACATTACGTTTAATGCAAATGAATGGGAAGATGAAGGTACACAAAGTGTTCAAACTGGGACACCAGAGATACAAGTCCAGCCATGACCTTGACCTTTCCTGGCCTTGGACTCCTCATTCTGAACACGAAGGCATGAAACCAAGAGATCACAAAGGGTCCTTTTTCCATGAAGACAAGAACCCCAGGACAGCAGTGGCTTACTGACAAACTTGATCTGTAAGACCAGCCTCTCACAGCCTGATGGTGCACAGGGCCTGGGGTCTCATGCCTAACAGGAGGCCTCTCACTGTCACCTGTTTGTTTGAGGCTTCTTAGAAAAAAGACAATGGTTCTTTAAGGAGTGGTGGGGGGGTGCGCCATAAATGATTCCTAAAATTTTATATATGAAACACCACCAAGTAGGAGGGGAATCACTGCATACACTCATCACTGCTCTTGGGCCCCATGGCCCGGGAGTCTGCATCACAGAGGTCTCCAACAGGCCTGCCACGGTCTTTGTGCTTGCAACCTTCAGAAGCAACATCTAGGCACCAGGAGGGTGCTCCTCACCCTCTTATCGCCCCTCCTCTCCTCACCAAGAGACAATAATCTGATATATGAGCTCAGTCCGGTTTCTTTTCTCTCCCTATCAAAGAAATGAATGTTCTAGAAAAGCTTAGGGCTGGGCACAGAAGTGCATGCCTGTAATCCCAGACACCTGCGAGGCTGAGGCAAGAGGATCACAAGTTCAAGGCCAGCCTTGGCAATTTAGTGAGGCTCTAAGCAACTCAGCAAAACTCTCTCCAAATAATAAATAAAAGGGGTTGGGGACATGGCCCAATGGTTAAGTGCCCCTGGTTTCAATCCCCAGTACCAAAAATAAAATAAAATAATATAGAGGAGTTTAAGGCAGAAGTAGTACTTAAATGAATGCGTAAGTGAGTGGCAGGTGAGTTTCCTACATAGTACAGATGGGATGATTGAAGAGGACAAAATGTGAGGGAGAGTTTTAAAGAGAAGTATGTGCAGGCTCACACATCTTGATAACTTATCACAAATAGTTACTGTGTTGGGATGCTGTGCTGGAACAGTGCTCCTTTCATACGGCTGCATGTCAGATTATTGCTTTGGACTTAGGAAGTCACTGACTAAGCATCCTGTTTCTCTGTCTAGTGGTGCCTCCCCTCTTCAAGCTCTAGTATGACCACATGCTACAGATGGAGGGGCAGGTGGGAGAGCCAGGTGATGTAGCTCAGACCGGGGATACCCCACAGGCATTGACTAGATGCTGTGTCTGCTCTTGAGAGAACAGCAGCCTGGTTTATCACACCTTCTCAGTGTCCCTAGTACGAAAGACTTGGGGGTTGCACCTCTGCCCCAATCCACACTGCATACAGTCTCCAAACAAAACAACTGGGACTTGTGACCAGACAGGTACTGCCTGCTACTGGGTACAGGAGGCCTGACTATTTTCAACTGGAACCACTAGCATAATGGTGCCCTTGTATGGGCATTATGGTCCATTGCTCATACCTACATACAGAACACAACACCCTGGATCCAGATGGATTATTCCTGCAGCTAAATATACCCAACAGAGCTTTTAGAGGGACATTTTTAGATCATTTCCTATCTGTAATAATAAAACCTTGCTTTTGTGTGTATTATCTCTTTTCAACTCTTTTCTAAATATGTTGTTTCCAAGTATCACCATAACTTTTAATATGCCAGTGTACAAAGCAATGCTTAAGTTTATACACAGATCATTGCTGAAAATCTTAAGCTAGTGGACTTTCAAGGATTCTTTCTGTACAAAGAAACTGACATTATTTCCTATTCTGCAACATAGTTTGACACCATCTTTGTACCCAAGTAGATATCCCCATTCTGACCAAACTGCCCCTTTCTTCATTAAGAGAACTAGCAAGGTTTTCTACCACCTGAATATGGACTGCCCTAGCTTCTGAGTGGCCCCACGGGGAAAGAGAAAGAATCAGGAAAATAAAGAAATGGCTCATTTTGGGAGGAAGCATCCTTTCTCACTCAATTGTCCTTGAATTTGCAATGCTCCCCCTGCTTTATTGAGGTATACTAACAAATAAAAAAGTACTATTTTCAAGGTAAACAATGTAATGACTGACATATAGACAGATATAGACCAGGCAGATATTTGAGAGTTGGGGGAATGATTACCATAATCAACCAAGCTAGTTGACTTAAGGGCATCTTTTCCATGGTCCTGTTTTAAAGGGTACTTTTTATTCCCTTCCATTATTCTGGTACCGTATTGAATCCTGTAAGAACTCAGATCTGAAAGGCTATATGTTAAAAATGAAACTGCTGACTACAAGAAAGATCACTTTAAGATGCAATTCCCTTGCCTCCATCAGAGACCAAATTCTCTCATATCCACCACCTTGTCCCCACAGTGAGTTGGAGCAACTGGCACTGCTGCTGGTCCATGTGTGGCCTTCGGAGTGGTGGGCCTGGGCCTCAATTGTACTACTGGAGCACAGCCTGGAAGACATACACTGCCACAGATACAAAGGACACACCAAGACAGCTAGGATGTGCTGGAGCTACTGCATGAGGGATGCTTTGAAGGAACCATTTCCCACTGCATGTTGACACCATGAGCGGGAGGGAGCATCACCTCTCATACTGTAGGTGGTTAGCAATCCTGCTCACTGGGATGGGTGGAGCACAATGAAGAGTATCCTGGTGCCTGGAGACCCCTACCCAAATCACAACCAAAGGCGAACTCCCATTTATTTTTCAGCCAAACTGGAAAAATTTAATAACTAGATATCTCTTTTGTACATCTTTATTTAATAAGCAAGTAACTCTACAGAAGTCAACATTTGGATAATCAGGAGTTAATAGGAAACTCCACACAATACTGTGGGCTTAACCTTGTTCACATAACCTCTTTCATGTTCTATAACCACAGCACAGTCACTGAACTGGGGCAGGATCCCACACCATCTTCTGAATCAAGGTAAAATGTTGGGTTCAGTAAAATTAGGTGGTAAATATATATGCTCTTGAATTTTAGTTCTAGTGAATGATCTCTACACTTTTAGACTTATTTACGCATGATTTTACTTTCTTCTCTGAAAGAAAACAACTCAAACATAAAATTTTGGAAAAGTCCTTGCTGAAGGGCATTAGATGGGAGAGAAAGTGAACATGAAAGTTCACATCCTGGAATCATCTTCTGAAATACCCCAAAGGTGGAGAGCTTTGCTTTTAATTAATACGCAACAATCATTGAATGAGGACAGTTTAGGATTAATGGCAGAGCAAATTGGGGAAACACAGTGGAAAGGGCAACACCATCTTCCCACCTTCCTTAGACAATGGGGCCAGTCATCTCCCCTAGGCAGCCACTTCATATTCACCAGCATCTGTGGCAGAAAAAAACATCTCACACAATTTTCTTGAGGATTTCCTTAAACAGATGCCAGAAAAATCTCATTTTTTCTCTTGGGAGAAGACACTTTGAGATTCCTACTGCAAGTTAAATAGTCTAGGTGAGTTTAGAAAAAGATCATTTAAGGACAATATAAACACCCCCCCCCACACACACACACACACACTCACACTCTTGGCATGCACGTGTACATCTCTTTCTCACACACAAGCATGAGCACAGAGTTATGTGCCAGGTGATGTTTCAGTCAATGATGGACTGCATGTATTTTGGTGTTACATCACTTAGTGACATGTAGCATCTTAGCTTGTGTATGTACATTCTGTGATGGTCACCCAGTGATGAAATTGCTACCAGTGAAGATCTCAGAACATATCCACAGTCCAGCAGTGTATGACTATGCTGCAAGAAAGGAAATATTGAGAGTGAACAAATGTCCCAGGGAGGAAGGGTGGGAACCAGAGGGCACACAAAAAACTTAAGAAGTTCTGCATCTGGGGCTGGGGAGATAGCCAGTGGTTAAGCACTTGCCCAGCATGTGTGAGGCCCTGGGTTCAATCCCCATCACCACATAAGAAAATAAAAACAACAACAATAAAATGATTTAAAAAGAATATTTTAAAAAAAAAGAAGTTCTGCATCTGCCTTTTGAAGTCAGGGTCTACCAAGAAATACAGAAACCTAAGAGAGCAGTGGGGAAACTCAAGCTCTACACGCCCCGTTCTTATGCTTCAGGCTCCCTTCCCTCCTCTAACATCAGCTGACAAACAGAAGGTCTCTGTCTTTTGAATACTCAAGCAACCTGGACACACCAAAAACTGGGAGACAAAAACCAAAACCACTTCAAATATACTTCAAAAAAGGTAGCCCCAAGAAGCAATAGTTTGCCCAACTAAACGGACCAACCTCTGGTCCCCAGGGGTACATGTGTCTTGCTCACTGTAGTTTTACTACTACAGGTGTCCAATAGGATGTGCTAAATGACTGAATCCCTAAAGAATTTTCACGAAGGGAGGACAAGTTCTACCATTTCTAGTTCGTGCCCTGGCCTAGAAACTTGGCTCATGAAGTGGCACTGCATGTTTTAAGTTTAGCCTAAGTCTGCCCTGTAGCCATCCAGTGAGGTCCACCATGACCTCCATTGACTCTGGGGGAACAGATGATCCAAAAGGGGCAACGGCTCCCAGTGTCCTTTCACATGTGCAGGCCACCTTTGTCTAGGTGAAATCAGGGCTGAGGAAGAAAAGGATCGCTCTCCATTGAGGTCATCTTGTCTGTCTCCTCCTCCCCCTCATTTAGACCCTCCATGTTTCTTTCATAAGGAGTGGGCTCTCTCTAATTTTTTATCATGTTTGAAGGGTCCCTTGATACCAAATCCTAGAGCTTTGAAAAAAGGCCACAGATATTGTTTTGGATTTAAAAAGAGAGAGAGAGAAGAAAAAAAGTCATATTCTTGCAAACACACAAAGCACCTAAGAAATACCTATGAGCAAACACCTAGAACCTAAAATCTCAAATAAAACAAACCAAAAAACATTCAGGCAAAACAACAAACAAACAAAAACCTTTGGTTTTGTCAAGAAATGTATTTGAATATTTAAATAGTTATAAGTCACATTTATCCCACACTTGTAAGGAAAATTAAACTACAGCAACTAACAGAGAGAAAGAGACGATTAGGACTTGAAACTGGCTACTACTGCTTTGTATAAGAACTATCAAAATGTCAAAAAACCTGTTCTGTAGCCTGTTCTTTCTTGTGCCTCAGCTGTAATAAAAAAGAAAACAGGTCTGGAAAAGAACACTGAGAAGAACACAAGGAACACATTTTTAATACACAGCCTGCGAAACATCCTTTTAGTTTCTCTATGATGGCAGTGGAAAAGAAACAAGCCAGAGAGGGGCTGAGGTGTGCTTTCACGCCAGACTTCACCATGCACTAGCTGCTCACACATTGACTCTTTCATTCCTTCTCTCACTCATGAATATTTATAAAGCCCTTTCCTGGGGTCTGTCATAGGAGTGAGGGACACAGGAGTGAAGGAAAGAGTAGCCAGTGGGCTTCCTCCACTGGAGGGTCAGTGCCGACGGAGTATGAGTGTGAAAGGGGCTTGTGAAAATGTTTGAGATCTCACATAATCAAATGGCTCCAAAGTGAAAAAGCAAGCATGAAATTTAAAATAATGTTTAAGTAAATGTCTATGAAAAGTACCATCTCAGCCATTTATAACTCAACTCATATATGTGAGTTGATATATATATTATATATATCAATATAAATATATATATTCACACAATTATATTTATTTAAGTATGTATTTAAATACTATGGATAGGATTTGCACATGTTTTAATACATTTTAAATTATATGAGTGGGACTTGCAAAAGTAAAAGCCTACAAATGTCTTCAGATGTCCCCCAAGAGGGACCTAGACATTCCTACTCTCTTGGAGTTTATGTAATGGAGTGGAGACAGACGCATCAAAAACAGCCCCAATCGCCTTGTAAAATGTCAAAAAAACTGTTCTGAGCTTCAACTTCTTCATGAAAACAAGCCAAAAATCAAAACCAGAACCACAGTCCTCAGGGAAGTTTTGAGGACCAAATAAAAATGTAGATTGCAAAGTATTTCAAGGGCTGAGAGAGACAGAAAGTAAACATGTTAAATTGCTTAAGTCTTTGCTCCTCCAGGTGGTGAAGCTGCTCACTGTTGAATGCTGCTGCACCTGTCTATGCAGGCCCAGGTGCTTAGAACTGAAAGAATCTCCACTATGCCCCAATAAGGCTGCTCTGCTGCCTTTCTGTAGATGAAAGATGCTCCTGACAAACTCACATACAAACCAGGCTGCTTCATGTATAGAGGAAACCTGATCGATATCATGAGACTTAAATAGAGTTGTTTTATTTAAAGCATATTTTAGTTAAAAATTAAAATGTTTTAAAATTAGCTTCAACTCTACGCAGAGACCACTTTTTATTTGCCCTAAGAATGAGAAGCTGGAGAGTGCTCCTAAATTCCATTTTATTTTTCTCCTTTGTAGGCTGACATTTTATGAAATACCTTAATCCTCCTAGCTGGCTGTGGTAGTAGGTAAAGGGGAAAACGAACTCAATTTTGAAAAGAGATCATGTAGCATAACATAGAAATACATCCTAGGAGGTGATTTAATTTTAGTCTTTTGTTCTCTTTCCCTATTCCTTTTCATGTGCACCCATTTGGGAAATGGGGTGGGTAATATAACCAAATTAAAAGTAGCATAAAAAAGTCAAGAGGGGTAACAATTATAAACTTCTGCAAAAAGAAACTGATCGCTTCTAGTGTGTTACTCCAGTATTCAAGACCCTCCTCCTGGGTTCAAAGATTCCCTCTGTGCCTCACCACAGGATGTGTTAAGATGATATACAGTGTGTTTAAATACAACAAGAAACCAAACCAAGAAAATTTCAGCATTGTGAAGAATGAACATGTACTAAAAATACTTTTAAAAGATTTCAAACATGAAATCACAATTGCAAAATAACTTCTTAATGACTTAGGCATAAAGTGACTCAGGAACATATGGATTAAATTTCCTTCAAAATACATATGGCTTTAAAAATCGGGAGTGGGGGTGGGGAGGAACCTGCCAGTCAAAATTAGCTTCGCTTGTAGAGCACAGCTCTGAAAAAGAAAGCAGTTTGTCAAGTTGTACCACTCTGGCAGCCCCTTTCTGGGGCTGTCTTTGGTGACTGTGTCAACTGGCTACAACAGCCATTACCTAAGAAACTTGGAATAACTTCCTTGGAATGGTCTCTCTTTTCCTATTTAGGCAAAGCTTTCAATAAGTTTAGAGTAAACGATCCTCCTTCACTTTCAATACCTCATGCATCAAAAACAGAGTTTACTTCTGTAAATAAAAGCTTCCACTATCTTAAGCCTGGAGCAAATGGCTATTGCATCTTTGTAACGACTCCACATAGATTGACACACAGGGCTGATTTTTTTAATTCTCTTTTAGTTTATTAAGAACTAACAGTGAGAGAATGTTACCTCCTCTTCTTCATTGAAGATCCAAATTTTGGACAATGCCTGGAACAAAAAGGCTCAACCTGCCAGCCATTTCTTCCCCATCACGCCGACCTCATATTCTCACTAATGCTCCTGCCACCACCATCATCACCCTAAAGCAGCTGCATTCACAGAACTTACTGTTTCCAAAGACACGCTCAAACATCTCATTCTGTCCCAGGGGGTAATCCTGACAAGTACTGACCCATGGTTCACATGGGGAAATTGAGAACTGAGGTTCAGAAAGCTCTCACTGCAAAGCCAGCCATCCTGTGGAAGGCTTTCCTGTCCTGGCATCTCCTGTTTGTTTTGGTTAATTTTTAGTAGTTAATTTTTAGTAGTTAATTTTTTAGTTAATTTTTAGTAGTTAATTTTTCGTTAATTTTTTCATGCTCTCTAGAAATGCCAACTCCCCACCTAACAATCTCTCATTCTTCAAGGAGGAAACAAAATTCACATCTTTCAACATATAATCTTTGAACACTCAATCTTCGAGTGTGATGGTCTTTTTATAGGTTGATGGGCTAGGCTACAGTCTGCAGTTATTTGATCGAATGCTTATCATGGAGCTGCTGTGAAGGTATTCAGTAGATGTGACTGATGTCCATAGTCAGTTGACTTTGAGGGAGATTATCTTAGATAATCTAAGTGGACCTGGTCCAATCAGTTAACGGGCTTAAGAGCAGAGCTGAGGCTTCCCTGAAGAGGACGTTCCACCCTGGACTGCAGCTTCGGCCCTGTCTGAGAATTTTGGCCCACCCTTCCTGATGATCTGCCCTTTGGATTTGCCTGGTCAGCCCCTTCCATTGCATAAGCCAGTTCCTTGTAACGACTCTCAACATACATCTTGTACTGGTTCTGTCTCCTCATTGAACCTTGACTGACATACCAAGTAATGCCCTTCCTGTGTTCCTTCAGTTTATATGATTCTTTCACCATTTCTGTTAATTGGTGGTACTGTGACTTATTTGTAGGTAGGTTCACATCTAAGATGTCTTTGGAAAACCACACTGCACTTAGTCTTACATGTGAATAAATATTTGCTGGAAGAATTAAATTATATCACACAAGAGCATGACCTCTGGTGAGATACTCATGGGAAACTACAGCTTAGCAAAAGTCAGTCAAAATGCCAGAGGTCCTTTTACCAAGGAGATACTACTATCACCTAAAAACCAGTTGCTGTGTCTCTCTTCACTGTACAGGAGAGTCCTGTGCATGCAGGGTGTTTAACATTCCTGGGCCCCAGGCACGGAAGGATAAAGTATATTGCCTTTACCTTTGGCTCCTGACACCGTGGCAACCAAAGTCCTACCGCATACATGCTTCAAAATGTCCCCTGGAGGGCATACTGTACTCACCGCTAGTCAAGAGCTGCCTTCGTACCATCATAACACATTTAACAAGCTCCAACATAAAAATTCCTTCAATAATGACTTCTAAAATGAGTTGCAGAGTTATAGGATTAGAAAAGTAGAAATCTTGTAAGTTATTATGGATGCCAAAAAGCATCAAACGCATAAGGTTACAGGTAGAATAAGAATTTTCAACTTTAAACATTTTATCCAGGTTAACTTATCAATTTATTAGCTGAACAAATACTTGAGAACCTCCTAAAAGCTGGGCACAGTTTGTTACCACATCATGAGATAATAGCTGGAAAGATGTTTGGAAAATACATTTGGGATATCCTGACTTAAGATGCTTGTTATGTGGCATTTATGGCATATATTCTTGGAGATCTGGGAACACCTCACAAAGAGGGGCTCCATCTCCTATGTCAGTTCTCAGTGTGATTCCCAGACCAGCATCACAACATTACATGGGAATCTGTTAGAAAGGCAAACGCTCAGATCTCACCTAGACTCAATAAATCAGGACCTCTGGAGGTGGAGTCCAACACTGGTTCTCAAACTTTATACCAGAATCACCTGCAGAACTTTTAAAAGACAGAATTCTGGGTCTCACCCCCATAGTCTCTGATGTAGTAGGTCTGGGCTAGGGTCCAAAACTTTGCATTTCTAACAAGTTTCCAGGCCACATTTGAAGAATCAATGCTCTAGATCTGCACTGTACAATGGTCACTAGGCATGCATAACTATTCAAATCTAAATTAATTAAAATTATGTAAAACTAAAAATTCAGTTCCTCAGTGGTACTAAGTGCATTCCATGTGCTCAGCACTTGCAGCTAGTGGCTACTATGTTGAACAATGGAAATGAGAACATGCCTATTACTGCACACCATTCTTCTGGGCAGAGTCGCTGGAGATGAACCCTAGGAAAGTACTCTCCATATTCAAGCAGGTGCTATAAACAGAGAACAGCAACATCAAAAAGCATGAGGGCGGATGGTCCAAAACACAGGCACTGCTTGCAGTTCCCCAGCTTCTCACCTGGACGACCATATAGCTCCAGGATGAGTAGCATCAAGAATTTACTTATTTAGCTCTAGTTACTTACTCTTCTATACAAGGCTAGGAAAGCCAGTAGTAGTAATGCAGCCTACATTGGTCATCATGTTTTTTCCTTTTATTTTTCAACAGGAGCAGAGGTGGGAGAAATTCAAAATTCCAAGCCTCGATAAGCACACAATATCTCTTTTAACTATGGTGGATCTAGAGACCAAAGCAGAAGGTCAATATTGAACTATAAGGGCTGTATAGACACTATGGCTCACATCTATGAGGCTAAATCCACTGATCATTCTCAGTCCTCACCTTACCAGGACTGGGGAGGGTAAATAGCATTTGGTGCATCTGAATACTCCCTCCTGGAAGAAAGATTCTTGTCTTGTCTCCCAGAACTGCACACTCTTCTCAATTCACTCACCCTACTTCACTGGTCCCTTCTTTTTCCTCACACATCTTTTTCTCTCCAACCTCCTAACACTGGAGGACACAATACTCAGTTCTTGACCCTCTTCTCTATCTGTATCCCCACCCCCTTGGTGATTGCATCCACTGTTGTGAACTTCAATACTGTTTGCACCACGACGATGTCTTCCTAGACGGTCTCTTTTCTGACCTCACTCACCCACCTACTCACTATCTCTTGGTGGGGCTCTAATAATCCTCTCAATGGACATAACTCTAAGACCAAACTCCAATTTTTTCCTGCTAACGTATTCTATCTCTTAGTGCATGTTGTTGGCAGCTCCAACTTTCCAATGGCCTTGGTCAAAATAAGTCACCCTTCACTTCTCTTTTCCTCATGATTGTACCATTCTGTCAAAAAATCCTTTTGCTCCACTTTCCCAGTGTATCCGGAAGCTGGCCTTTGCACCTCCACTGCTACTACCCTAGTGGGAGCCCTAGTTCTCTCCTGCCTAGTTAGTTATAGACTCTTAACTGGTCTTCCTGCTTCTGCCTTTGCTGACGGAATTCATTTCCTAGAGTTGGGTTGTTTAACACAATAGAAATTAATTTTCTCATATTTTAGATGTCAGATGTCATAACAATGTAAATGACAGTATTGGCAAGGCTAAATCCTGGTGGCTAAGAGCGAATCAATTCCATGCCTCTTCCTAGCTTCTGGTGGCTGCTGGCAATCTGGCATTCCTTGACTTGTGACTGCCCCCCAGTCTCTGCCTCTGTCTTCAGATGGCCTATTTCTATGTGCTGTCTTTTCCTATCTCTTCTCAGGACACCTGTCACTGGATTTAGAGTCCACTCTAATCCACGAAGACCTCACCTTGAGATCCTTTATTACATCTGCAAAGACCCTTATTCCAAAGTCATATGCTGAGGTTCTGAGTGGGCCCATCTTCTGGGGGAATACCATTCTACCCACTGTGCCGCCCCATAGATTATTTCAATATAATAGTCACAGTGACCTTTTAAAAGTTAAGTCAGATTATGTTATTCCTCTACTCAAAACTCTCTGACGTCATTCATTTCACTCAGAGACAAAACAAGATCCTTGGACCAGACTAAAAAAGACTATGTGATCTGGCTTTATACCTCTGTGTCCTCACCTCCCACCATCCAGTCATAGGTAACAGTGGCTCTGACAAATTGAGGTGGAAGGATTGGAGACATATTTTGAGCTAGGACCAAGAGGGCCTGGCTACTGACTATATGGCCAGGAGGTGACAGTGATAAGAAATGAGTTGGGGGAAGTGGAAAAGAATTACATATTCAGTTTTGCACAGGCTGCATTTGAAATGTCCTTGAGTAGGTTTATATATAATCTTAGAAGCTCAGAAAGAGATCTGGGCTAAGAAAATAAAGGTGGAAGTTGCGGGCATATTAATAATAACCAAAGCCTTAGAAGAAGAAAAGAGGACCTAGAATTCGGTCATTAGAAGAGCCAATACTGACAGATAGAAGGTGATGAGTCTGCAAAAGAAAACAAGGAAAAAGGTGGGAGCAGTAGCGGGAAAGCTAGGAAAGTACAGCACTGGGAAGAGATGGAGGAACAGACAAGGTGTCAAGAAGAGAGAAGTTTACCATGGTAGGGAAACTGGAGGAAGTACAGTGACACCAGGCCTTGCTGACACTGAGGTCACAGGGGAACTTAGCTAGAACTACTTCATTAGAGTAGTGGAGGTAAGTAAGATTCAAAGATGAAGGCAATCCATTCTTCAGGAGAGCATAAATGTGAATGGAAAGGAAACGGAAAAGCAGTTGTGGTTTCTGGCTTTAGGGTCTCTTTCCTTTCTCTGAGGACAGAAAGAAAAAGGGATAATCAACAATAAAAAAGATTTTTCTGAGGAAACAGGATAGGTAAAGGATTAGCTTTTGACAAGAGGAAGGAGACTTCCCTGTGCAGGAAGGCAGAGATGAGCCCAGGATGGGTAAAGTGTAGGTAAATATACAGTTTCCATGATGGGAGGTTGAAGCCATGACTTACAGGAGATTCCATTTTCTCGACCCATCAAATGCCATGTTTTCGGTTCTGGGAATATAAACACTTATTTCAAAGTTACCACTAGAAGTATATTTGTTGCTTAATCTAAGTTTTTGTAAGTGTTCCACATGTGAGACATTGGGACAAAATGGGTTAAGGAAGTCTAGGACCACTGAGATGTTGACATATATTTAAAATAGGCTCAGTCCACTCTGTTGGGTCATGTCCCCTAGTTAGGCTCAGCTGCCAGATAGTAGTTCTAAGAAGCCAAGTGGCCAGGCTAACCCAAGCCTGATATTTTTTTCCGATGGGTAAGAGATATTTATATAAGAGTAACTGAAATAAAGGATCAGAAATCTAAGCAGGACAGGGAGAAAAGCAAGGCAAGAGAAGGAACCAATTTGGGAAGGAGGCCCAACACCACTTACTGTTATTTATTCACAACTTTGGACTCACCTATGAGTAGTTAAAAACTCAAATATTAAATCCATGAATGCTAACAGCCTGGTGTGTCTCACATAAGAAGGGGATTTTATTTATGGCTACTCTACTACCAAGTATAGCTCTACTTCTATCAGAGCAATCAGGGGGCCTGTGACGCTGAAAACACAGGAGGGAGGGATTCCAACTTAAGGGATATCATTCCAAATATAGATACTTCATCACTTAATTACTTCTCAATGATGCCTGATAAATGACTACAAGAAAAGGTCCTTCACTAATTTTGTTACAGCAGATTCCATATTTGTGTCCTCTACAGGTTTTATCCAATTCTCTTTTTCACTTGAAGTTACATTCTAGCATGATAATTCTCAACCAGAGGTGATTTTGTTCCCCAAAAGTCAACTGGCCAAGCCTGGAGATATTTTTGATTGTCATAACTGGAGGAGTATGTGATGGTATATGGTGAGTAGAGGCCAGAGATGCTTCACAGTATCCTGTAATGAGCAGAAAGCCCCACTCCATCCAGCCCCAGTGTCAACAGTGCTAAGGCTGAGAACCTGCTCGAGAACAGAAGCACTTGAAAAGTAGGCTGTTCATATCAGAGAGAAGAGGGTTCAACTTTGGATCATAGTAACCTGCCATCTTCAAATTTTCTGTGCCATAAGCCTACCAACAGTCTAATAAAACTAATTTAGGCTTTCAGAGAAAGTATCAAAATAAGTACACAAAAAGTACAAGCTTTAGATATGGAAGAGAGCCTATGGTATGTAGTTGATTTCTTCCTGTTCCTTTTTCCTCCCTTGCTTGGCTTTTCCCATCCTTTTGTTTATTTCTCTCCAGAAAGATGATCATCTCTGATTTTCACTAGTTCCTGCATGCTGGGAAATTAGATTCCAACCACAGATTAACTTTGATAGAATTTCTTTATCCAAAGTAAATGTGAAAGTCTGAAGAATTTAGTAAGATGGCCTTTTGTACATATACAGAAATGATTAGAGTGTACAGATTAAAGATCAGACTGCAATTAAATTCTGAGCAGGGTAATGTAATTAGCAAATTTATGAATGGGTCTTCTTTTCACAGTTCTTCTGTCAGGGCTAATTACTTGTATTAATTAGAACTGTCAACACATGAATATGCTTGTTGAAACTACTTCCTATGGTAAAATATGAGACTTGTAAATATCAAGACACTTGGAAAAATGCAAAGAATCATTTATTAGCAACTCTAAATGATGTAGAAGCACTGACTGCACGATGAGCTTTGGGAATTGACTGTAAATAGATTCTTAGTTAATGAATTTGCTATTTATTCGTCCTTGCTTAGGCATCAGTTTCAGTTTAGTTTTGGGATGAAAATACCCAATACATCACACTTTAGGAGTGAAACAAGGATAAGGAAAGAATTCTACAAGTTATTGGAAAACTGAAAGAGTCCAAGTTGAACAGGAGGGAGTTCCTATCTCTTCTCTGATGAGTTCAAAATAGATTGAAAAATAAATTTTAAGAACCGTTGAAGTGATAGTCTTTGAATCAGTGTTTGAATGCCAATTTTAACTCTATGTGATTTTGGTAAGTGGTCAAGTTACTCAGCCTCTTCAGAACAATAGAGATAGCAATAGAACTTGTGAAGTGTTGTGGTGAAACTTACACGAGTTAATATGTGGAGAGTGCACAGGCCAGCGCCCAGCTCAAGGTATGTGCCAGCTACTACTATTTTCATAATCATCATCACTGGAGATGAGGGTGGAAACATGGAGAACGGAGCACTCCCAGAATTAGCTCACAGGAGCAATACACAGATAAAGAGCGCTGGAGTCAGACCTGCAATCACACCCCAACTCCATCACTCATTTGGTTTCTTCTAAACCTCACCTGTACCCTAGTTCTTTCATGAGTTCTTGTGAAAAGAAAGTGAAAAAAAAAAAAACTCTGCCTGGTACATCACAGAAGCTTTCTAAATGTCAGTGTTTTAAGTTCACTACCATTATTATCTCCCAAATTGATTGAAATGGAAGCAAAAAGAAAATTTTCAATTAGTGACCCAAGTAAGTGGGGAGAGAAAACAGTGGAAAAGAGAAAAGTATAGGAAGAGACAAGAAGAGGACATATACCAAGGGCCTCCTTGTGCTAGCTGCCCTTCGTCTGCCATCTCAGGTGGACATCTGGGCTGCCCCATGAGGAGGGTGTAATTCCCTACCCACAATAGCCTCGTAAATCTGAGCTGAGATTCCACCTGGGGCCTGATGGGCTGCAAAGCCCGAGCCACACTGAAGCTGTGAAAGCAAGCTGCAAAAGGCTTTACCCCAGACCAAAGGGACACAGATTATGAACTCTTCTGCCCACATTTCCCCCTTTACATATATTTAAAACTATAGTAACCAAGTCTATAAATAGGCAGAGCTTTTTCTGGTTGGCTAAATCATACCTGATGACTATCATAACATACCTAGCATAAAACAGTTTTAAATTAAGGCCAGTGAATTAAGTCATTTCACTTTTAATCTCCTTCAGAAACAACTTGGTGACAGTCTGCAAAAGCAGTATTTTTGTTTTATTTCACTCAGTCCTTGCAGAGACTCATATTTCTGACAGCAGCAAGAGGAGGCTCTCGTGGAGGCTGCAGGGAACACTTACAGAATGACCACAGTACCTTCACAACGTCCTCCAACTCAGACTGTATTTCTGGTCATAGCAAGATGTCAATATTAGAGCTGACTTTAAACAAAACATAAGTTGATGATCCTTAATTCTGCTTTGAAAATCAAGAAATACCTTAAAAGTCAAAATTCTGGTCAAAATTAGTCTCAAAGTAATCCAACACATTTAAAAAAAAAAAAAAATTGAGCCAGGCACAGGGGAGCAAGCCTGTAATCTTAGTTACTCCAGAGGCTGAGGCAGGAAGATTACAAGTTCAAGACCAGATTTGGGAAAACTCAGTGAGATCCTGTCTCAAAATAAAACATTAAGATGGTCGGGGATGTAGTTCAGTGGTCAAATGATCCTGGCTTCAATCCCAGTACAGGGGGAGAGGAGGAAAATCTAGCAGGAAGATGTTCTGGATCCTTTCACAAAAATGCCTGTTAAATACTAGGATACTATGTAATAGAAAATCCACCATCATTCCTACACTGATAGGAGAAAGCATTCTAATTAGGGTATGCAATCACTTAAAGAAACTCCTTTATATGTAGAGTAGGTTAGAAATAATGCCAAAGGGACAGACTTATAAATACAAGAAAAGGTAGTCAACATCTTTATTCATTAAGGAAATTAAGATGAAAATCACAAACAATGTAAAATGTTACAACTACTTTGGAGTATGGTCTGACAGTTCATTAAAAAGTAAACATGCACTTTTCACATGACTCAGCCATTGCACTCCTAGGTATTTACTCAGCAGAAATAAAAGCATATATTTATACAAATACTTGTGGATGGATGTTCATAGCTGCTTTCTTATAAAAGCCAAAATAACTGGTAACAATTCAAAAGTTCATTAACAGATAAATAAGTTGTAGTATATCCATACAATGACATACTATTTCCAATAAAAGGAAATTAACTATTAATATACATAGTGACATGGATAAAGCCCAACTATGTTGAGTGAAATAAATCAGGTGACCAAAGTATAGTTGTCCCTCAATATCTAGAGACACGAAACTTTGGGATGCTCAAGGCCCTTAAATGGTGTATTTGTGCACACTACTCCATATTTTAAACCATCTCTATATTACTTACAATACCTAACACAATGTTAAATGTTATGCAGAGAGTTATTACACTCCATTGTTTAGGGAATAATGACAAGTCTGTACAAGTGTAATGCAAATTTTTGTCTCAAGTATTTTTAATCCACTGTCAGTTGAATCCACAGATGCAAAGCCAATGGCTATGGAGGGCTGACTACATAATGTTTTCGTTTATAAAAAGGAACTTAGAAAATATAAACTAAATCATAGTGACAGACAGAATATCAGTGGTTAGCTGAGGGTAAGTGTGAAGGAGAGTAGAGATGAATGACCAAGGGACAGAAGAAACAGGGGTGGTGGATACTTTAATTATCTCCATGGCAGTGAAGTGTACACATATACCATTGCTAAACAAATCGCACATTTAAAATATGTGCAGTTTATCATGACACTTATATCTCAATAAGTCTATAAAAACTAATATTTACAAATTCCTATAGAAAAGACAGACTCCATTTAACGTTGAAATTAACATCTACATAGCTCTCTACACTTTCTTTACGTGATATTTTCTTTTTGACATACTGGGGCTATAACCCAAGGCCTCGTACATGCTAGGCAAGTGCTCTAGCACTGACCTATATTCCTAGCCATTTTTCAGTTTTATTTCAAAATTAAGTTGCTTAGGCTGGCCTCAAACTTGGGATTCTCCTGCATCAGCCTCTTGAATAGCTGTAATTACAGGTATGTGCCACCATGCCTGGTTACATGGTACTTTCATGAACACTATGTCATTTCATCTTTATAAACTCTTATTATTCTAAGAATAAATTTTGTTTATTTACTATCCAGATTTCGCAGTTGAGAACATGAGGCCCAAAAGGCCCCACAATTCCCCATTGTGTACACAAGATTCATTGGGGAAATGTTTGGCTCCTGAAGATTTGCTGAGACCTATTACCAACAGGATAATAAGACTTCGGGCATATACACTCAGTTCTTTCAGGTCTATTATCTTTTTTAAAAAATTTTTAAAAATGTAGATGGACATACCTTTATTTTATTTATTTTTATGTGGTGCTAAGGATCAAACCCATTGCCTCACATGTGCTAGGTAAGCGCTCTACCTCTGAGCCACACTCCCAGCCCTTCATGTCTATTATCTTAACCCAAAGTATGATTTTATAAAACCTTACCTTGCTTAAGAAACCTCAAAAGAGAGCAGAAGGTAGCAAGAAAATAAGCCTCATATTATGTCTAGGTCTTGCTGAATTAGGAGAAAGAGAACTCAGAAAAAAGAGAAAGTATGGCAGAAGACCAGGGAACTGGATACTGCTTCTGGAGTCTGTGGGAAAGGAGGCATGGCCCAGGGGTCTGATGTCTAGAATATCAAAATATCATCTTTAAACACACACATACACACTCACTCACCAAAAAAACCCATCATAAACTTTAAACTGTTAATTTGGGATACAATGCATTTTTTTAAGCCTTGGTTTTTCTCCTCCATTTTATTAGGATAATGATATACTTACTTTTTAAAAAATAATAGCTTCATTGAAATTTAATTCCTAAACCACACAACTCGCCTGTTGAGAGTGGACAACTTAATGTTTTTTAGTATATTCATGGAGTCGCACAATTGTTATGGTTTAGAAAGGCGGTATCTCCCAAAAGCTCCTGTTAATGTAGGAATGTTCAGATGTGAGGTGATTAGTTATGACAGCTGTAGCCTAATCAGAAGATAAATCCATTTGCTAGGCTAATAAATTAAAGGGACTTACCAGGTAGTAACTGAAAGAAAGTGGGGCATGGCTGGAAAAAGCAGGACTTCCTCCATCATTTGATTTCACATTTTATTCATCTATAATCAGCTGATAGGCATTTGGGTTGTTTTAACTTTTTTTTTTTTTGCTAATATAAATAATGTTACCATGAACTTTCATGTACAAGTTTTTGTGTGAATGTAGATTTTCATTTCTCTTAGAAATTACTGATTTATGAGTTAAGGTTAAACTCTACATTTGACCTGAGTAACTGCCAGACTGTCCTCCAAAGCAGCTACACCATTTTGCAATTCCATCAGCAGTGAAAGAAGATTCTAAATTATCCACATCCACATCCTTGCTGGCATTTAAGACTGCCTTTGTGTGTGTGGGGGGGGGATTATTATAGTCCTGTACTGGGATTTGTATATAAAGTGTCCCCCTTAAACTCATGTACTGGAAACATGATATTCAATGAAGCAATATTCAGAGGCAAAATGATTACATTATCAGAGCTATAGCCTAATCGGTGGTTGAATACATTTGATGGATTAATAATTTGAATGGATTACTGGGTGGTAGCTGTGGCAGGTGGGGTGTGGCTGGAGGAGGTAGGTCCCTGAGGGTATGTCCCTGGGGATTATATTTTGTCCCTGGGTCCTGGCTGCTATGAGCTGACCAGCTTTCCTCTGTCATGCCCTTCTGCCACGATGTTTTGCCTCACCTCAGGCCCAGAGCAATGGACCTAAGACTACCATGAACTGAACCTCTGAAACCATGAGCCAAAATGAAGTTGTTCTCATCAGGTATTTTGGCCACAGCAACAAAAAGCTTACAAACACACCATCCTAGTGGATGTGAAAAGGTATCTCGTTGTGTTTTTGATCTGCATTTATTCAATGAATAATGATACAGCAACTTCTTCTGGGCTTATGGGCCATATGTATGTCATCTTCGGAGAAATGTCTAGTTAGATCATCTACCCATTTTTTAAGTGGGCTGTCTTATTATTGATTGTAAGAGTTCTTTACATTTTCCATATAGAAGTTCTTTATTAGACATATGGTTTGAAAATATTTTCCCTATTTTGTGATTGTTCACTTTTTTGATGGTGTCCCCTATAGCATAAAAGTTTTAAATTTTTATAAAGTGTAATTTATGTATTATTCAGTTGATGCTTTGTCTTTGATATCTAATCCAGTCCATGGAGATTTACATGTGTATTGTCTTCTAGGAGTTTTGCAACGTTAGATCTTACATGTACGTTACTAGGCTGGTTCTATACCTGACCTTGAGCATTACTCACTGCTAATAGGGCTAAAAACCATGCCCAGTGCTTGCTATGCCTTAAGATCCAGTCCCTTGGTGTTTGTGCTTTAAACAGGACCAGAAATTGGTGTGAATTTCATCCTACAGGCAGCATGAGTAAAGTAAGTACAGGACAGACTTCTGCTGAGCTCTCTTATAGATGGAAATTCCAGTCTTCTAAGATAACTCATTGAGACCATCAATCAAGAAATATTCGTTCCAAGATGGTGGCCTAGTCGGACACCGGGGTCAGTCTCTTCAGAGCCAGAGATTGAAGTTTTGGAAATACCGTCATCGTACAGCTACCCCCGCAGGAATTTCACTCACTCGTGTAAGCAGGGCCACTAGGCAGCAGCCAATGCCACAATCAGCGTGACTTCAGCAGCAAGCAGCGGCGGAGCTCAGTGGGGGGTGGCGGCGGAGCTCAGCGGCCAGCGGCTCTGGGCTCCAGCCCAGGGCTCAGCCCGGGCGGAGACTGCGTCTACACGGGGTACCTGGCTCCAGCGCCCACCCAACCACGCAGGGCCCCTAGCAGTTGCTCCCGTGGACACACGGCCCCAGCCACTAGCCACTGGGGAGCCCAAATTCAAGGTAAGAGTCGCTCCAGAGACGCCAGCAGAGACAGCCCCACCCAAGGGCAGCTTGGGCCCACTACAGTTCCGCTCCAGAATTCTTGTGGACCGGCAGGAGCCCCAAAGGACCCTGACCCGCCCTCAGAAACCTCCACGGTTGTCCAGCCAAAGGGAGACCAGGGTCTGCTACCTCTAACCATTGGGGAGGCCAAATTCAGGGCAAAAGTCGCTCCAGAGACACCAGTGTGAGGCAGCGCCACCCAAGGGCAGCTTGGGTCTGCTCCAGTTCTGCTCCAGACTTCCTGGGGTTCAGCAGGAGCTACAGAGGGCCCAGATCCACCCTCAGGAAACTCCACAGGTATCCAACTAAGGATTGACCAGAGTCTGATTGCTACCAGCCACAGAGGAAAGCACACCCAGGGAAAGAGTGGCCTCCAGAGATCCCAGCGTGAAGAGGCCCCACCCTAGTGCGCTCTGGGCCCGCCTCAGTTCCGTTCCAGAGTTCCTGTGGTCAGGCGAGATAGAAGGCCCCAAACCACCCTTAGGGAAAGCCAGAGTGCCCAGTTGAAGGCAGACCAGAGCCTGCTAGCCTCCAGCCCCAGGGGAGCTCACACTCACTGTAAGGGTCACACACAGACTCTCCAGCTTGTGACCCTGCCTAAGTGAGACCTGAGCCCACCTGTAGTTCCACTCCAGAGTTCCTGTTCACCAGCAGGAGTGCAAGAGAGGGGCAAAACAGCCCTCAGGGGCCGCCTCAGGAGCACAGCTAAAGCCACTCCCACTGCCCTCTAAAGGTAGTCCACTACCTCCGCCACCAACTTTAGTGACAACAGTGCCCATCTCGGGACACTGGGAAAACAGAAGTAGCTCCAAAGTGAGACACAGGTAATCCGGACTGTCAATACAAGATTATAGGATAGAAGCCCACAATACTTCAGATTGGTATTTCAAGAAAGGAAGATACACAATCAACATGAAAAAACAAGGGAAGAAAGTGCCCCAAATAAACCTGGATACCACTGTAACAGAATCCATGGACAGCACAGTAAATGAAATGTCAGAGAAAGAATTCAGAATGTACATAATTAAAATGATCAGCGAATTAAAGAATGACATAAGTAAGCAATTACAGGCAAAAATTGATCAATCCAACAAAGAAATAGGAGAGCAAATGAAGACAACCATAGATCATTCTAACAAAGAGATAAGAGAGCAATTACAAGTAGCAAAAGATTACTTTAAGAAAGAGGTAGAGATCGTGAAAAAAAAAATAATCAGAAATTCTTGAAATGAAGGAAACAATTAACCAAATAAAAAACTCAATAGAAAGCATCACCAGCAGACTAGATTACCTGGAAGACAGAACCTCAGATAATGAAGACAAAATACACAATCTTGAAAATAAATTTGATCATACAGTGAAGATGGTAAAAAATCATGAACAGAACACACAAGAAATATGGGACAGCATCAAAAGAACAAATCTGAGATTTACTGGGATAGAAGAAGGTGCAGAATTTCAAACCAAAGGAATGCACAATCTCTTCAATGAAATAATATCAGAAAATTTCCCAAGTATGAAAAATGAAATGGAAAATCAAATACAAGAGGCTTACAGGACACCAAACGTACAAAATTTCAACAGATCTACACCAAGGCATATTATAATGAAAATGCCCAACATACAGAATAAGGATAGAATTTTAAAGGCCACGCAAGAGAGGAACCAGATTACATATAAGGGGAGACCAATTCCTATCTCAGCAGATTTTTCAACCCAGACACTAAAAGCCAAGAGATCATGGAATAACATATTCCAAGCCCTAAAAGACAATGGATGCCAACCAAGAATCCTATGTCCAGCAAAACTGACCTTCAGATTTGATGATGAAATAAAAACCTTTCATGATAAACAAAAGTTAAAAGAATTTACAGCAAGAAAGCCTGCACTACACAGCATTCTTGGCAAAATATTCCATGAGGAGGAAATGATAACCAACAATGAAAATTTACGAAGAGAGGAATTACACTAGAGGAAAGACCATTCAAAAGAGAAAACAACTCAAGGTAAAAACCAAAAACAAACCAAAATGACCGGAATTACAAATCATATTTCAATAATAACCCTGAATGTAAATGGCCTAAATGCACCAATTAAAAGACATAGACTGACAGACTGGATTAAAAAACAAGACTCAACAATATGCTGTCTTCAAGAGACTCATCTCACAGGAAAAGACATCCACAGACTGAAAGTGAGAGGCTGGGAAAAAACATATCACTCACATGGACCCCGCAAACAAGCAGGAGTTTCCATCCTCATATCAAATAAAGTGGACTTCAAACCAAAGATGGTGAAAAGAGATAAAGACGGTCATTTCATACTTCTTAAGGGAATCATACATCAACAAGATATAACAATCATAAATATCTATGCCCCAAATAATGGAGCTTCTACATATATCAAACAAATCCTTCTCAAATACAAGAATCAGATAGACCACAACACAATAATACTTGGAGACTTTAACACAGCTCTTTCATCATTGGATAGATCTTCCAAACAAAAACTTAATAAAGAAACCATAGATCTCATTGAAACTAACAATAATTTAGACTTAACAGACATGTATAGAGTGTTCCATCCATCAACGAGTGAATACACTTTCTTCTCAGCTGCACATGGATCCTTTTCCAAAATAGATCATATATTATGTCACAAAGCCAGTCTTAGCAAATACAAAAAAATAGACATTCTACCCTGCATCCTATCTGACCACAATTGAATAAAATTACAAATCAACGACAGATTAAAAAGCAGCAACTATTCCTTCACCTGGAAACTAAATAATATGCTATGGAATGATGCATGGATTACAGAAGACATCAAGGAAGAGATAAAAAAAATTCTTAGAGGCAAATGAAAACTCCGATACAACATATCAAAATCTTTGGGATGCCATGAAGGCAGTGCTAAGAGGAAAGTTCATAGCACTAAACTCATTCATTAGAAGACTTAAAAATCAACAAATAAATGAATTGACTCTTCATCTCAAAGCCTTAGAAAAGGAAGAACAAATTAACACCCAAAGAAGTAGAAGACAGGAAATAATCAAAATCATGGCTGAAATTAATGAAATTGAAACAAAAGAAACAATTCAAAAAATTGACAAAACAAAAAGCTGGTTCTTTGAAAAAATAAACAAAATTGACAAACCCTTAGCCACCCTAACGAAAAGGAGGGAGAAAACCCAAATTACTAAAATTCGTGATGAAAAAGGAAACATCACGACAGACACCACTGAAATACAGAGGATAATTAGAAACTATTTTGAAAATTTATACTCCAGTAAAATAGAAAACCTTGAAGACATCGACAAATTTCTAGAGGCGTATGACCTACCCAAACTGAACCAAGAGGACATACACAACTTAAACAGATCAATTTCAAGCAAGGAAATAGAAGATGCCATCAAGAGCCTGCCAACTAAGAAAAGCCCAGGTCCAGATGGATTCTCAGCTAAGTTCTACAAGACTTTCAAAGAAGAATTAATACCAATTCTCCTCAAACTATTTCATGAAATAGAAAAGGAGGGAACCCTTCCAAACTCATTCTATGAGGCAAGTATCACCCTGATTCCAAAACCAGACAGAGACACATCAAAGAAAGAAAACTTCAGACCAATATCCCCGATGAACATAGATGCAAAACTTCTCAATAAAATTCTGGCAAATCGCATACAAAAACATATCAAAAAAATAGTACACCATGACCAAGTGGAGTTTATCCCAGGGATGCAAGGTTGGTTCAACATACGGAAATCAATGTAATACATTACATCAATAGACTTAAAGATAAGAATCTTATGATTTTATCAATTGATGCAGAGAAGGCATTTGATAAAATACAACAACACCCTTTCATGCTCAAAACACTAGAAAAACTTGGGATAGAAGGAACATACCTCAACTTTGTAAAAGCTATCTATGCTAAACCCAAGGCCGACATCATCCTAAATGGAGAAAAATTGGAATCATTCCCTCTGAAAACGGGAACTAGACAGGGATGCCCTCTCTCACCTCTGCTATTCAACATAGTCCTTGAAACACTAGCCAGAGCAATTAGACAGATGAAAGAAATTAAAGGGATACGAATTGGAAAAGAAGAACTCAAACTATCCTTATTTGCAGATGACATGATTCTATACTTAGAGGACCCAAAAAATTCAACCAGAAAACTTTTAGAACTAATAAATGAATTCAGCAAAGTAGCAGGATATAAAATCAACACCCACAAATCAATTGCATTTCTATACATCAGCGATAAACCCTCTGAAAAAGAAATTAGGAAAACTATCCCATTCATAATAGCCTCAAAAAAAATAAAATACTTGGGAATCAATTTAACAAAAGAGGTGAAAGACCTCTACAAAGCAAACTACAAGACACTGAAGAAAGAAATTGAAGAAGACCTTAGAAGATGGAATAGTCTCCCATGCTCCTGGATAGGCAGAATCAATATTGTCAAATGGCCATACTTCCCAAAGTGCTATATACATTCAATGCAATCCCAATTAAAATCCCAACATCATTCCTTATAGAAATAGAAAAGGCAATCGTGAAATTCATTTGGAAGAATAAAAGACCCAGAATAGCCAAAGTAATCCTTAGCAAGAAGAGTGAAGCAGGAGGCATCACAATATCTGACATCAGATTATACTACAAAGCTATAGTAACAAAAACGATATGGTACTGGCACCAAAATAGACACGTAGACCAATGGTATAGAATAGAAGACATAGAGACGAACCCACTTACATACAGTTACCTTATACTAGATAAAGGAGCCAAACATGCACACTGGAGAAAAGACAGCCTCTTCAACAAATGGTACTGGGAAAACTGGAAATCCATATGCAGCAAATTGAAACTAAACCCCTATCTCTCACCATGCACAAAATTCAACTCAAAGTAGATCAAGGACCTGGGAGTCAGACCAGAGACCCAACGTCTAATAGAAGCAAAAATAGGCCCAAATCTTCATCATGTCGGATTAGGACCATACTTCCTTAACAAGACTCCTATAGCACAAGAAGTAAGACCAAGAATCAACAAATGGGATGGATTCAAACTAAAAAGCTTCTTCTCAGCAAAAGAAATAATCAATGAAGTGAGCAGAGAGCCGACATCCTGGGAACAAATCTTTGCCACACACACATCTGATAGAGCACTAATCTCCATGATATATAAAGAACTCAAAAAACTTAACACCAAAAAAACTAACAACCCAATCAATAAATGGGCCAAAGAGCTGAACACAAACTTCACAAAAGAAGACATACAATCCATCAACAGACATATGAAAAAATGTTCAACATCTTTAGCAATCAGAGAAATGCAAATCAAAACTACCCTAAGATTTCATCTCACGCCAGTCAGAATGGCAATTATCAAGAATACAAACAACAATAAGTGTTGGCGAGGTTGTGGGGAAAAAGGCACATTCATACATTGCTGGTGGAACTGCAAATTGGTACAACCAATCTGGAAAGCAGTATGGAGATTCCTTGGAAAACTTGGAATGGAACCACCATTTGAGCCTGCTATCCCACTCCTAGGTCTATACCCAGAAGACTTAAAAACAGCATACTACAGTGCTGCAGCCACTTCAATGTTTATAGCAGCTCAATTCACAATAGCTAAACTGTGTAACCAACCAAGATGCCCTTCGATAGATGACTGGATAAAGAAGCTGTGGTATATATAGACAATGGAATATTACTCAGCAATAATGTGGTATATATAGACAATGGAATATTACTCAGCAATAAGAGAGAATAAAATTATGGCATTTGCAGGTAAATGGATGGAGTTGGAGAATATCATGCTAAGTGAAGTAAGTCAATCTCAGAAAACCAAATGCCAAATGCACTCATTGATAAGTGGATGCTGATCCAAAATATGGGGAAGGACATGGGAACAATGGTGGATCTCTGTGCACAGGGGTGTAAGGGGGGAGGG